>PTEX01000002.1:11059423-11167472 GCA_003342815.1 Eudromia elegans
AAAATATTTAGTCTCCAAGGAAGAGAAAAAAAAAAGAAAACAAACATCAAAAGCATAAAGAATTACCAGCAATGCTCCCATGAAAAATGCTGCTACATCACTACCGGAATATTCACAGACTGAGGCTCTGTGCCCAACTGCAGTCCAGAGGGAAGTTTATAGGCAGTCCCTAACACTCTAAGAAGGGGACTGTAATGAAAACATTGACAGTACAGCAGGGGAACAGGTGTTGTGCACTCCTAAACAAAAAGAATACCCCCTCCCCACCCCAAACGTTTCGTGTTTGTATTTTGATCATAACAAAAACAAAAAAAACCCAAAAAAAACACAAAAAAACCCCCAGTATTCGTCACCAGCTGGGCAATAAAATCTTTTTAAAACACATCATGGTGCTGCTCTGGCAGGTTGGTTTCCCCACTTTTTCACCCCAGGGCATCATGTCTTTTACTGTTCCGAGTAAAAGTAATAAAGACAGTTAGCTCTGCTGCTATCTTAGCAAGAAGTCTGGAGAATTTCAGTGACGTATGCTGTGTTCTTCTGCCCACTTTTATCTCAGTTTCTTAGATAGGTGGGATCAGTACTCAAGTCCATTTGACAGGTTAGCCCACGGTTACAAAACGGTTTCCTTTGCTCTGGGACAGCGCTGTTCTTTGTTCCTTCAGGATCCCAAAACGCTCATTCAAAGTCATTCCTGTCTGGAAAAAAAAAAGTTTATTTCATTACACACTTGAAAGATGTTAGGTTAATTTAATCAAAGTAATGTAGACAGAATAACTCCTTCCTCATTTGGTATCATCACGTGACTCTTAAGTGCATTTTTAACTAAGATTTAATTTGGTTTTACCCTTTCCAACACCATTTACAAATCAGAATGGAGTACGTATATGTCAATTGCTAACACTTCCTGGAATTCATTAAGAACATATAGTACAAAGTCAAGACTGAAAATGAACTCGGAGAAATGTAAGTTAAGCTGAAGACAACTGAAAAGGGGAACTTTCACTTGACTCATTTCCAAGCATGAGTTCTGTGTAGCTTCAACAAATGCAAGTTTCTAACCACTTTAACACAGGTTATTTTCCAGTATATCCAGCTGAGGCAGTAAAACAGCACCTAGTCTGACATTTCAATTAAATTTTTTTAGACTATCAACACACTATTTATTTATGGAAGAAAAATCCTGACCAACCTTCTGAGCCCATATTTTCTGCAGAGGGCAGTAAGAAGCTGACTACAAGAACAGTCTGATCTTGGGGTTGAAACTTCCAGTGCCTAATTCTGTCACTCTGCCAGTTTGGTTTTTTTTTTTTTCTCCAAGTGAGAACACTAAGATCACCTCTCTTGCACTCACTCACCTGCTTTCACAAAACTCTTGCAAATTTATCCCTCTCTCAAACCTTTTAACCATTGTATCTGATTTTTGCTTTTTATTTTCCCTTGCTGCATAGCAAAAGTTGCTGTGATGCAGCTAAAAAGTAATAAAATGCAGATGCCAGTGTCCCATGCAAGTTACACAACTGAAAGAAGCTCATCCCTGAATTACGCATACTTGCAGATTCAAGCAGCAGGAACACCAGAAGAATTTTACAGATATTCATCATTTTAAATCCCACTCAAAGCACACGGTCATGCAACACTTAAACCAGAGGAGCAGGAACAGTAAGTGTAGATATTTGCTTGAAGTTACATAAAATGTTAGCGAAAGAACCGGAAATGGAAACAAGAAGTAGTTACTAGTTCCCTCTTTCTGTCACTAACGAGTAAAGTGCCTGGCTCAACAATTTTACCTGTTTTGCAACACTCTACAGTTGAGAAAGGAATCTGCTTTTACCTGTTTTCCAACACTATTGATATCAAACTGCAAAGGAACTCCCTTGGGAATCTTCTTCTCTTCAGATTGGTCCCTCTTCATCAGAAATGGGGGCACAGGAGTACGAGTTAATCGTAATTTCTGGGAACTTGAAACGCCAAAATTAAAACAGAGAGAGTGAATACAAGATTTTTTTAGTGAGAAAGCTTTACTGCTGTTAGAGTAACAATTTTGACTGTTTTTAGTCTGTGTTGCAAATACAAAAAAGGAAAAAAAGTAGATACAGGTTTACCTACAGAATAAATACTACTAATGAAAAACAAGACTAATCTATAACACCATCATGAAACACAACAGTTCCTTCAACTTCAAAATCAAATAGAGCAATGCTTTCTTAAAGAAATTCTAAACAGTTCCTTCTTGCTAAACAAAGATATATATAATCATCCAGCAATCAGATGGTCATCACTGATACTCAATCAAGCAGAGGAGGAAAATTCCCACAACATGGCCTGATTCAGAACAGGCAGATAAGGTAAAAATCTACCCAGCCCAACACTATTCAACCTTATGCTACATAAAGCTCCTCACTGGGAGGCTCCTTATGAAAATTGATAGAGATGTTATTCAAATACAGCTCAGAACCACTCAAAAAGACTTTTTAAAAGCTTTCTCAAGAAGATATCTGAAATAATATCGCAAAGAAATTGCTAAATGACTCACAAACAGCAATTTCAGTTATGTTAAGATCGTTTTAGAATTACTCTTACTACGTACATCGGATTTATGATTGCTCCTGGGTTGTCAATAGATACAGTCAGAATCCCTCCACTTGTGGTAGAAGTTCGCCATCTAGTTGGAAAACACAGAAATTACTTATCCCAATCAAAATTTCAGCAACACTTTTACATCTGTAAATATGTGTCCTGAACACTGGCTAGTAAAGAATGTTTTTATCCGTAATCTTTGTACTGTCCCTACAAGCTGCATATAATGAGGTATGAGGAATTGCTATCGACTTCTGTATCCCGTACCTTACCTTAGTCTGTCCAGGTAAGCCCTGGATCGTACGCTGGCAAGTTGTGTCAACACTGCCACGTTGATTGACCTATTTGTATATTTTTCAAAAGATTCACTATTACTTTCCACAGATGCAGCCAAATTAGCCTTTGTAGCACATCAGAAGTGACAGCCTGCAATTTGGTGGCACATGCTGCTTACTCATCCTGTTATGTTTCCAGCGACCAACTTTGAAAGAATCTAGCCAGCAGATGATATGAGGAGTGTATTGAGCAAATATTGTACGGCATGTGTTACATATTTTTAACTACTTCATAGGTTCTATGCATGTATTAGATAGAATGGAAATTACATGAAGAACTTTGGGAAGTGCTGACATTTGAATTTTTCTCCTAGTCCACATACCATATTATGAGTGGCAGTGACTTTTCTATTTAGCTAGCACCTTTCCTTTATTCTTGAGAGCATCTTTTGCAAGCAAATGCATCTTGGTTAACTTAGACAACACTTTAGGAAACATCTGAGAGGAAAAAAAAAAAAAAAAAGGAGTGGAAGAGGATGAATGGGTGGGTACCCATGAATTCAGACACCTACAGTCAAAAATCTTCTGATCCCAGCCAGGAACAGAAGCTAGTATCAAAACTAAAGCAATACTGATAAACTTCAGTTTAGTTACTTGTTTATTAACAAAATACTTACTGACGCATTCGCTTTACTGTCTGATTATCTAGATCATCTGCTGGTTGCACTTGGGTCTGAACCTGAAATCACATAAATAGAAATACCAGATCTGAATATTATTTCAGCTCCCACTGTAGCAGTCAGAAATAAAGCAGGTCAAAGAGACAAGTTTAGAAATGTTTGTACACTCAGCTGTACTTTCAAAGGAACTTTAAAGATGACTATCTTATTACTTTCGTAAGCTATTGGAAGGGAATAAATAAGAATATAAAATGATGTAGAAGTAATCCATAACAGTAACTTCAGCAATAAAGAGATGAAGAATAGTGCCCACCTGCAGTGATTGGAAAGAAAACTGGAAATGAAGTGTAGGAATAAAACAAACTTTAAAAAAAAAAAATCAAAAGCACACATCTAGCCCTACATACAGGCAACATTTTAGAGAATACTGGGAGATGGTCAAAATAAGAGACACTTAAGGATTGCTCCAAAAACCATTTTACCAAGATACACCAAAAAGTTATCAGGCCAGTAAGAAAAACATGGATAGTTCCTTATGTGATCAATTTTAATATATATAATATTCAATAGGCCATTAAGTTCTACACGCCTTTTAAAGGAGTTTGTTTATATTATTTTCCCTCTTGATCTTGTCTGTAATTCCCAATGCTATAATCTATGTGGATAAAAGTTGACATCCACATACAGCTACAATGATGGTAGATGTAGAAGGAAGTCACAAATGAAAACCAAGAATACCACTGCTATTCAACATATACACTCTCCTATTTATTCCATCTTACTCAAAAGGAGCTAAAAATAACTATTAAAAAACATCTACATGTGTGTAAGGTGAGTATAAGAATTCTAAAATGTGTTTCTGTTCCATCCACTGGAAGCATGACAATAACTAAAAAAAAAAAAAACAAAAACCCACAAAAACGTGTGTAATTTACAAGCCACTTGAAATGTCTTCTCAGATCTGGTATTTGAAATTGCTTCACTAATGGCAGCTGTATTATGTAGGCTCACTTAGAATCTGTGGCACAACTTTTGTTTAAATAATTTTTATTACCTTCAGCCCCCTTCTGAACAGGAAAGTCGCTTGACGAGTGTCTTTCTGTTGATTTAGTTTGTTTCCAATTCTGGCAAAAGTGGATTGTATGTTATTCCTGTAACATTTACAAAATAGTTATTATAGGCTCCCATACATAATATTTCAAAAAGACCACAATGAAAGTCAAGAAAATGTTCAACACACCCCTAAGGGCTACCTCTTTGAGATGAGGCATTTCAGTTGCAGTAAGTTTCTCATCTATTAGGACTAAAACATGTTTAATCACAACTACAATTAATCTGGAAATAAGAGAAATCATTTCTGTTACACAGAGATCTAGGACTCCTATGTGTATGTCACAGAAGAGCAAAATCACTAATTCTGTCTTTTTACCTTGTTCAATATCCAACAGTACTTTAAGTACTGGTAATTGGATAAGGGGAAAACAAAAAGCAAAAAACAAAAAACCACCTATCAAGATTCAGAGCAGAATTGGGCATACCAGCCCTATCCATTTTAGCTGTGTTATGGCCTTTAAGAGACACAGCATAATGGTTTAAACAGAGTAAGATTAACACCCTTCTCCCAAGGAATCAAAGGTGACAATTAAGATATTACAGTTCACTTGCGAACACCATTTTCCAATGAGCCTCTCAATAGTTAACTCCTAGTCTAGAATACAGACCAAATGAGAACTATGAACAAGTTTGTTTTCAATATCTTCAGTCAGTCACACAGTGAATATCATGGAAAACAGTTTAGTTGCAGTGTAACATCCATGAAGCAGAAGATGGCACCAGGTATTTTGTTTAGAAATTAAATCATGGTTACCATTTCAAAGATACAGAAATTTTTAAGTTAGCCATTTTCATGTTGACTATTTATGCTTTTTCTATTTTTTTTTTTTTTTTTTTTTTTTTTTTTATACAAATAAAGGTACTTCCTGTGTGGTCTATGCTGGCTTTTTATCTGAGATCATGTTTCTGCCATGCTCAGCTTCCAAATTTGTCAAGTTTTACCTCATTACCAGTACCTGCCACGTCCACATGAAATCAGTCCTGTCAGAAACAAAACTCACTGCAGAAATATTAAGAGTTTATAAAGGAGACTTGGCTATTTTACCTTCTGTTTAGTGGGACAGGTCTCCTGAGGGCTGGTGCTTGTTTTCTCTGCATTTCAGATTGTCTCTGCAGGCTCATTTTCTTTTTCAAAATTGGGTAATTCCGCTGTGTATTCTTAAACAAAAGAAGATACATTATATATACGTATAAGGTATACACACACAGCAAATAGAATTGGGAACTGTACGGCTATAACCGAATATAACTTATTGGGTCCTTTTCTATTTAAAGAAAAAAAAAAAGCAGAAATACTTCACAAATTAGGGAATGGCAGATTTAAGTCAGATCCTTTCCAGTGCTGTATTAGCATCCTGTGTGCACAATTCTGTGTGCTTAAACGTGTTTACTCAAAATCATGAGAAATTTAAAAGATTGAGTTTTGCTGTTTTCCTTAAGATATTACAAACAACTCTAGGAGGCCCAAGAACATCTTTGCTGTTTGAAGCTTTTAAAGATTTCACGGCATTGAAACTTAATTTCTTCAGTTTTGATTTTTAACCTGCATAAAGAAAGTGTTTGGTTTTGCCTACCTATCATACACCAGTAAAAACGGTCTAAACTTCTACAAATTATATATCGCCCTCATTATTGGGCCAAATGAAGTAGAGTTTAGCGGTCACTTTTTCACTATCCTACATATAATTGGCAGTATAATGTGCCAGACTCCTATAAAATTACTCTTCACAAATAAACCTCGAAGCAAGCCAAAATATACAATACTTGAACAGATGAAGCAAGGAACAATATACTGGAGGGTGGCAGAGTCAGTCTGTTGAAAGTGGAAAGTGTTTTACAAAATTCCCATTTGCTGCAACACCGACTGTCGCAAAGCAACGTAAAAGACAATAAAACCCAAATCTATGCATAGAAATAATTACCTGCAAGTACCTCTTTCCAAGGAGATACACTTGCACTGCGATTTTCATGATTTCCAATCCTATCAATTATTCAAAGATCTTAAAGTAATTTTAAGTATATTCAGGCCTGGTCATTAGACACCCTCCTTGCCATTAGACAAATGCAGGCAACGCTCATCATCACTGATTCACTAAAAGATTGTGCCAGATGCCTGTGCATCATTATAGAACCAGTGTATTAGAATATTTTTAACTAGTACTATCAAGAAGTATGTGTTCCATACACATGTACAATTCACCTGTACTTTTAGCAAAGTTAGGGTTACATCTGATGTAACAAACCATTAAAACTCCACTAATTACCTTCTCGCTAAGCGGCTGTCTGTTCAGAGGACTAATTCCTTTGCGTGAACCCATTGCTTTCTTGGCTGCCAAGCCAGTTATAATTCCGTAAGAACGTTTCTTCCCCGCTACCTTCTTTCTGCGTCCCAAACGATTTTTACCATAACCTGCAACAAGGATGAAGAGTGCAACAACATTTATTGAAGGAAAAAGGAAAGAAAAGAAAAGAAAGGCTGAAAGAAAAAACTACCACTGCATTTACAATTTGGTCATTTAGTTAATTTAGCAGGTCTGGCCCTAGACCTAGGACAATAACGAGCTTCCCACACAGATCCCAGTTTTGTTCCACCTTACTATATTAAATTCTGCTGAAAACTTCTTACTATTTGGCATTTGTATAGAGACAATTTGGAGCCCATCCTGCCACAGCAAAGCATGAAAGAAAAATCCAGAATGGCTCCTAATCCAATATCTAACAAAATTATCCAGCTCCTCAACCATCCAGCAAATTACCAGCTTGGTATAAACAATAACAACAACAACCAAAAACACTCCACCACCCAACTGGCCTCCAAGTTTATTTAATCAGAAGCTCCCAACAGTTGTCTTAAGAGAAAAGAAGACAGCAAGTGGCCCACAAAACCATACTAAGAAGTAGACAAGTTACATCACAATCATAGAGTATTTTTCACTTAGAAGTTGGCATGGTGATCTGGAAGAAACTGAGAGCAGTTTGGAGTATAAAATGCTTGCAAATCCATGATCCATAGTATTAGCTTCTCAAATTTCTAGTTACAAGGGTTTGGTTAACCCTGCTCTGAGCCATTTAGCTTCATGCTATGAAAGGAGACCGTACTTCAGTTTACCCCTGAAATATCTCTTCATCCCATGCCCTGAATCTCAGATTACAGATTAAATGTGCGAATAAGACAAGAGCTCTACAGCAAGGAACACCCACATCTGGGTTTGATGTTTCTGATTTATAGCACTGATAACAAATCTATCCTTCCTTATGAGACAAATCATGACATTAGGTAATGCACTGATGTGAACCTAGCTTGAGTAGATTTGCAGTTTAGGTGCTGCGATGTGGACTGTCAGCAAAAGTTCTTTCCAAATCAAAAAGCTGAGTTACTCAGACTGCGAGGGAGATCAACACCCTCTTCGGACCAACCTATGCTCCAAGGGCTTCAAAGTTAGCTCGGACTTCTCAGCATTTTTCACAGTTGCTTTATTTATATGCTCATATAAATAAAAGTTGTGCTTGATCAATATTGTCCTTTCCTCCTCCAAGAGTTTAAGAGTCCCAACACAAGTTCTTCTGCCCTTCTAAAGGGATTGGCAGCTGTTTCTGTGGAGAGAACTGAATGCTGCTGACCTTCTGTGGTTTCTGCAGCTGACAGAGGACTTGCCACTTATCAAAGTAACTTCTGGCAATGAAGCAGAAATAAATCTACAGGTCATAAGTAATAATCAAAATGCTCAGAAGAACATTTTCTTCTATTTGTGGGTATCTTTTGCTCAAGGTGAAATAAAAGGGCTTGTTTTCAAAGGGAGGAAATGTGTCCAGCCATACAGGAGGGAGTAAAGCTATTCTAAATGCATTAATGGCACAAATGTGGCCATTTTGCTCTTTTCTTAGAGCACAGGCAGCCTAAGACTTCAAGAACTGTAAGTAAAAGTCACAAGTTGTATTTAGAATTTTGTATTTGTAGCTCAAATTCCTCCTAACAGTATAAATATTAGACGATATACACTCTAATCTTTGCTTCTTTGGGGTCTGTTACAAACATATAATATGATTTTATATGGAGTAGCATATAATATAATCAACATATTTGATTAAACACTTCATTTGGACTGAAGCAGTGAATTTCTTCATTAGATAGTGTTTTTCCCAAAACTTTTATCATCCACAGCTGAAAAAAGTACATTTTAAAATCAAACATACAGCAAAAGCAGCTTTTACTTCAGTGCAGTACTGCTAGCACTTGCTAACACCTAATAATTATTTTGCCTTGTGAATCCTCTTTACTGAGAAAGCCAAGAGATACTCAGGGAATCTGAGTTGTTACTGTGCATTCTTTCCTTCACGACCCCTTCTCCAGTATTTTTCCTCCACTTTTCTACTCCCCTGCATAAACACAGAGTTAAGAAACCTGGCATGGTACTTCCTTGCAGCCCAAGGTCTTACCCAGAAAAGCTGACTCAGACACTCTGGACTATGCATATCCCAGAGGTAGCACTACAGTCTGCAGCAAGAGCTATTTTTGAGACAGCTCCTAGGAAAAATTTACCTCACAAATACAAATATGCTGGCTGTTTTGCACAAAGCTCTGAGGTCTGGCAAGGCCTGCATGTCTCCCTGTCTGCAGGGTTTGACATTAGTACTCTTTCTTCCCATCTTTGAGAGGACAAAGCATGAACACAGTTTCCCAAACGAAAATGAAATTAAAAAAAGAGTGAAAGCCAATCCTGCCTTGAAGGAGAAGCTCTAAGCTCCCTCATGACCAAACACATCAATGCTGTTCTGACTGAATCAAAAACAAAGGTAAATATAAATGGATAACCAACAACAGAATTACAGTCCAAAATTTATATGGCACTATTTGAAAGGCACTCCAATTGGCCATGGCAACCCACACATTTTCAGGTGGTCACTTTTTAGCTCACAATATTGAGATGCACACCTTTCTGCTGCTGGATTCCCCACTTGGAGCCTGGTGTCCTGAACTGCCGAGTTCCATTCTGCTGAAGCCCCCTTTTCATTTTGGGGGAATACTGCTTTCGCTCTTCCTTTTTATTCAGCTTGATTATATCATCTGTAAGGGGAGAACAAAAAGTTCTTATATTTTGCAGATAAATTCCAGTTCTGAACAAAAACCCCAGCAGCCTGGAGACAGGTGGAACAGACCAGTTAATGTTGCAAAGCTAGCACATCTAAGTTAAAGTTCTTGAAATATTATATCTAGAAAACACCCAGATTATGAGTCCTAGAGTACATATTTAATAAAATATTGCCCCAGCAGAAAAATAAGCAGTTATATTCATTGAGAATACGCAAGACACTTGAAAATTTGTGTCATTTAGTCCAGCATTAAATTTTTCGTCTAATGACTGTTAGTTTGTGTATAAGAAAAGGTAGCCCCATCTCACTCTCACTTTCCAAATTCCAGACAAAATGTCAATTCAAGTCTGCGCGATTTCATCCAAAGGTACTAAAGAAAGTCATGCAGGGAGAACTCAGGCAAATAGCTTTCTTTATTGGCTCACTGGGATCCAGATCATTAGGAAGAAAAGCAGGGAAGATCCCTCTCCCCCAGGAATCTGCAAGCCAAACCAATCATCTTACCTGTTTTCCTGGAAAATAACGTAGAACAAATTATCATCAGTTTGAGAACATGCATAAATCAATAAACTGACGGAAAGTAAATAGCAAGTTTGTCACAAATGATGTCAAACCCGTTTTATTTCTTCACTAATCAGGTAGGTGGCTAGGGAGATGACAGTAAAGCATGTTGTGGAGTGCTTTATTTGAATTATAGCTAGCTTGTAGAACGAGCATAGAAGAAAACATCAAATTTCACCTAGATCACGGAAGCAGACCTGATATAAGCTACCACATATATACAAATACCCCTTTTTGACTCAGGGATGAGTCAAAAAGGTGATACTGGGTGAGAGCTACTATATTCAACAGTGTTCAAAAATATTTACATAGAGTCGAACTAAAAAAAAAAATGAAAAAAATCAAATGTTCTGCATCCCACTGAAGTAATGTTAGGAGGAAATTAGCTTGCTTTACTGTAGAAATGGTTGTGTATCAAGGAAAAAAAAAAAAAAGTCTTTAGGGTAAGGAATACAGACACAGGTAACTCAAGGTTTGATGTCTATAGGCTCTACTTTATCAAGGGCATCATTCTTAGTCCAGGAGTTTCTGAGCTATCCTTTGAATACAACAATGGAAATCCAAGACAAAAAGCTTCTCAAACTTTTAGGGGCAAACACATAATTCTGCTTAACACGTACTTCTACTCCCCTATGTACCTGTGATATGTACCTATTTTTCAAGGGCATGACCAAATACACAACTAAATAATATTAAGATCTTTATTCCCAGGCTCACTATGTCAACTTTATTGAAAACATGACAGATGCGGGATTATATCTAATCTTTGTTCACTGCAAAACACACAGCACAGGTTGTGGTGTTGACTTGAGAACAGCAGACATAGACGACATTTTCGTGGAAGTTACTCTTCAACTAAAGTTGTTAAGGGAGACCCACAACAGCTTCTTAAACAAAGCGTCATCCATGATACTGCAGCTCTTTGCAATCTTGTATTAGTCAATGTCCAGGAACATGCTTGTGACTTATGCAAAGGAATACGGTCGAAACAAAGAATATCAGCACAAAAGCAGATAGAGCTACTCAGAATCAATGATCCTTGATCTTGGTAACCTTTGGGAGCACATCGATTCAGACCACGAGATTAAAAGTAAAAACAGACTTACATAAAAACAATTCCATATTCAGAAAATCTCTGCACATCATCAGAAAACAAACTGAAAAAATCCATTTATTCTGAGCTTAGCCACAAAGGCTAGCTCTACATCAACTCTCTAACTCAGACCACAAATTCACTTTTTGAAGCAAGTCCCCAGTAATACCATCTACCAGGTTTTGGTAGCATCGTGAGAGTCCAGGGCAAACTCCATTCTTCCTGCATAAACCTGAGCTGGAAGACGCAGACCTGCACGGTGCCAAATGTGCTCCCCAGCCTCATGGGGCTCAGCGCAGAGCACCAAAGGAGTTAAAACTGAGACGCAGCTCTAGACATCTTTTATGAGGCTCCATAAACCTCCCTAACACAACCAACCACCTGGAGGTATTATGGGCTTTATTTCATTTTCACATCTTCTCAACAAGAACGAATAAAAGGTGTGTGAACACAGACACTCTCCATCAGAAAGGCTCCACAAGGGAAAGCCGGGAATCGTCTTTGCCAGATTTTCGCAGGGAACTACGGGGTAGAGTCGACACCGCGCCTAACGTGACAGAGAAGCTACTTTAGGAGAGTCACACGGGAGAGCTGCCGCCCCCACCTCAGAGGCCGGGGAGGGGGGACGGCGGCGGAGCGGCTGCGCCAGGCGGGCCCCGCAGGCTCCCCGGAACCTGCTCCCGGCGGAACAAAGGAACCCACCGCCAAACCGAGCCGGCCCGGCCGGCTCCCTCCGGCACCGCCGCCGCGCTCCGACCACGACAGGGCTGGGCACCCCGCCTCACTTAGGGGTCCGTCTCTTTACATCCCGCCCGTTGGTTCCGCCCGGCCGGTTCGTTCCGGAGCGCGCTCCTCCCTCCACGAGCGCCAGTATCTGGTTCAGCCCGCGCCCCTCACTCCCGCCAGGGGCGCCGGGCCCGGGGCGCTCTCCGTACCGAGAGACATGTCGATCTTCTCCAGACTGTCGCTGCTGCCGTTCCGCGCGGCCGAGGAGCCCGAAAGCGGCTTCGCAGCCCTGAAGGCGCTCATGGCTACCCGCACGACAACCGCCGCCTCGGCCAACCGCGACCGCACGCTGCGCATGCGCACGATACGTCAGCGCATGCGCCTTAATCAACCCCCATCCCAAACACGGACAGCGTTCGGGCACGCCCTCCATGGTGTCTTCTGCGCATGCGCAGTAACCACAGCCCAGCTGCGCAAAACTGCGCCTGCGCCGAGGCGCTGCCCCCAGTTTGGGGGCCGGGAGGGGGCGCCATGAGCCTGGAAGGGGGGGGTTATTTCCCTTGAAATAAGGCAAATAAAAGTAATTCTGGATGTTCATCTTGCTGCTTTCTACTGGATAGAAGAGAATGGTTCAATTAATGACTTAGGACATCTTCAATTTGTAATAGATTTTCTCTTTGTCCAAGTAAGAGGAGCCTGTAAAGAGTACAGGAGGCCACGAATTCTGACTTCACTTTCTTCTGTGCATTCACCACGCACAGCTTCATTTCAAGTCTTGGAGTCACGGATTTGAAACGTGTTTTCCTCCAGGCATTGATATGAGTGGGACAAAGGTTCTATTTCTGAAGGAAAGATGCTACTACAAAGTTACCAATAAACATCAGTATTAGTAATATCAGAATCAAGTATCATGGGTTTTTTTTCCTAAACTTTTAAGCCACTTATCTGTGGTGCTATGGGGTGCAGCTCCATCTGGTGACTGTCACTCTGATAAACAAATGTTCTGTTTAACCAGCCACAAATATGCTCACTGTAGAGGGGACAGATGCTGCCTGCCCTTGTGACAGGTGGAACACAGACAAAATGCAGATTTTACCACATCAGTTGCTGGCATTTCTTCTCAAAACAGGCTATCAGCAGCTATGTGCAGTTCAGCACAACGGAAAACCTGTTGTTGAAGAGCATTTTTCAGAGACCATGTAGGCTGTAAAGGTGTCAGCCGCTCTTGTATTGCTGTCTAGCTGTCAGGAATACAACAGCTTCTAGCCAAGTGACACTGGCTCCACGTGGCACTGAATTACAAATGTCTGGTACTTTGGTCATATACAAAACTTCATGCTGTTGCGGACTGTATTTTGGTCTTCTGCACCATGTTTCAACTCTCAGTGTCTCTGAGAATAGCAGCATTTTCATTCTCTTACTAGTAGAGTCTTGTGTATCAACACGTTGGTACATTTGAATATTTTTGTGTGTCTCTCTCTTATTCAGTTCAGTCTGTATAGCTAACACAGTTTTCCCTTACTGAAATGCTATGCAGTCCTTCCAATTTTGTATCCCACCAAAGGGAGACACTACGTCTGAAGCTACCCCAGGCTGTAGTATGTGTTGGAGCTGGCTCTTTTCTCCTTCTCCATCCCCATCTCTTCTTGAGCACCTGTTGCTCCTTCAGAAATGAGACACCAGCATCTGGCTGTCCAGAAATCCCTCTTGCTATGGTACATTGTGGAGGAATTACACAGTAGTTGTTACCTGTTAAACACCATGGTTGAAATTCTCTGGAGGATCTGTCACAATTCTCAAACAGAAATCACACCAAAAGACTCAGGTACTAAGGGCACTCACACATTAAAAGCCAGAAGGGACCACCTGGTCCAGGCTGTATGTTATAGGCTGTGCAATATTCCACCTGCATTGATCTTGGAAATACATGAGTTGCTAGCATCTTCCAAAGGAGGTTTCTACCTTTTTTTTTTTTTTTTCCCCACGAAGATACAGCCTCTCTTAGAAATAGTACCTTATTCCTATCATGAGATTCTCTAGCACACACCAGCATCTGCCACTTCTGCCTTCTTCAAGAGGTACTTTCTGTCTGGAAAGAAATGACACTGGGTTAATGCCTGACGATGTCACCCAAAATTCCCCGAGGAGAAATTCGGTCTGCAGGACTCTGAATTCCACTACTGTTTAGCATAAAGATCTGCTTTCATATTTTGAAGTTTGTTGTTCTCTCTTGGCACTCCTTAAATTTGTCCCTGCAGTATAAATTGTGATATTATCCTGCTTTTTAGTCCCCATTCAATCTTATAAGCCAATCAATGTATGCAGGCATGCAGTATGTGCCTTTGCAAACATATTGCAGCGAGCATCATGTATTTATCATTAAAGAGTAATAGTTACCAGAATTTTCCACAGTGTACAAGCTACAGAAGCCTCAGCTCTTCGGGACAGCCCTGGCACACCAAACCGCTCATGGAGACACATTCGGGTTTCCCCACCCACAGCCGCCTGTCACGGAGCCTTCTCAGCCTGCTGTCAGCAGTGTCACTTTTTCCAGTTTCACTTCTTTCATTTTTTTGGCGGAAAGTCCGCCGGATTCTGACATCTTTTCCACAGCTCTTTCCAGTGGGTGACAAAGCACAAAACTACTTCCCGCCCCTGCCCGAGGCGCTGCGGCTGGTACCGCTCAAGGACTCCCGGCCTCGACGAGCAGGCATCTCGCTCAGCAGCTGCCCGGGTTCCGCGGCCGCCCTGCATCCAACCCTCGCTTCACACGACCCGCAGCTCCCACCCCGCCGACGCCTCCCGGCCGCCATGCCGCCCGCCTCGCCCGACCCCCGCCGCGCGCGGGGCACGCCGGGAGCTGTAGTCCCACCCTCCCCTCTCCCGCGGGGCACGCCGGGACATGTAGTCCCGGTCTCCGCAGGGCTCCAGCGGCCGCGGCCGCGCGCGGGGCACGCCGGGAGCTGTAGTTCGTGGTGGCAGTGGGCGGTGCCGGCTCCACGTGACAGCGGCGGTGACGGAGAGGGCGGCGGCGGTGGCGGCGGGGCCGCGCGGCCGGGATGGAGGTCGGGCCCCGCGCGGGGCGCGCCGAGAGCAGGTGGGGCCTCGCGCCGGGGGAGGTGACACGTGCGAGTGTGTCCAGCTGTGACACGCCGGGGTGTGCGGCGGTGGGGGACGTGACACCCGCGCGCGGGTGTGCAGGGGACGAGGCACACGCGGGCGTGCGTGGGGTGTGTGGCACACGGGAGTGCGCGCGCGCGCAGGGGGTGCGTGACACCGTGTGCGTGTGCAGGGGGGCAGGACACCTTGATGACATCCTATGGGGAGGGGGGAGGCGACGGCATCCTGAGCGGTGTCAGGGCCACCACGCACTGCGTGTCGCCTGTGTATGTTTATGGCCACATGTGTAGGGAAGGGGTGACACGGTCGTGGGTGTGCAGGGGAGGAACCATGTGCTGTGCAGCTGGAAGGGGATGTGTATGGGGGAGAGGGTGTGCGTGCACGGAGGGTACCAAACATGTATGTGTAGGTAAAATTGCTGTGTGTGTGTATAGGGGGTGTAAAACATGTGCGTGTATAGGGGACACGCTGCACTAGCGTGTGCACGGGGATGTGGCACTGGTAGGGGACATGCCGGAGCGCATCTTGCCCACGTGAGTGGCACCCAGGTCGGAGCCGTTGCCGAGGTGGGCGGAGGGTCTGTGCGTGGGTTGTGGGTCTGTGCGTGGGTCGTGGGTCTGTGCGTGGGTCGTGGGTCTGTGTGTGGGTCTGTGCGTGGGTCGTGGGTCTGTGTGTGGGTCTGTGCGTGGGTTGTGGGTCTGTGCGTGGGTCATGGGTCTGTGCGTGGGTCGTGGGTCTGTGCGTGGGTCTGTGTGTGGGTCGTGGGTCTGTGCGTGGGTCGTGGGTCTGTGTGTGGGTCTGTGCGTGNGTGGGTCGTGGGTCTGTGCGTGGGTCTGTGTGTGGGTCGTGGGTCTGTGCGTGGGTCGTGGGTCTGTGTGTGGGTCTGTGCGTGGGTCGTGGGTCTGTGCGTGGCCGCTGCCCCCTCGGTGACTCCTGCCACCCAGGCGGGGCGCGCAGCAGCGCCCAGGCGGCCCCGCACCGCAGGCACCCGCGCACCCAGCGCCACTCGCTGCCCCATGTCAGGGTGTCACCATCAGCCCTCACCGGGACGCGGCTGTCACGCTGCTGTTTTGCACAGCTTCTGCTTACACGAGAAGCCATCGTGGCCGGGCTGTGCTTCGCTCATCCCTCTTGGATGATGCCCCATTCCCCCCGGCAGGCCGCTGCGCTGCCTGGTGTGCATGTTTGCGATAGAGCTTTAGCTCGTGTTTATTAATGCGAGGCCTTTTGTGTGCACATGGCCAGAGGCCTGGGCTCCGGGACACTGGCAGGCGATGCTGCAGTAGCTTCATTGTGTGATCCTATTTTATGCTCTAGGCATGGTTTTTCTTGCAGTCATTTACTCAAGTAGCAGCAAGTATTCTTTGGAGATATTTCCATAATAAGTCTTACCTATTTCTTTTTTTTTTTACTGATATTTGCAGCCTTTGCTTTACGCTTCCATCCTGCACTGCTGCTTGGCAGTGTGGGACAGAGGTTGCTGGAGGAAAATGAGAGCCCTGGCTGGGGAGGAGAGAACTGTTGAAACTCGATAGCAGAGACACTCTCCTTATCTGACAAACTCCAGCTAACCAGAATGTTTCTGCTAGTAACATATGGTGCTTTTTAAATTCTGTTGCAGGTGTGGGGTACTATTTTTGTTTGGATGATTTGAGCTATTCCCCTCTTTGAGCTGATGTCTCAGACTCCCAGCAGATTCAGAAGGGTAAATGGCATTGGCTGCATTCAGTTTTGTTTCTCTTTCCCCTGTACCCCTGCACCCGTTGCCTGAGAAGCAGAGCCCAGAGTAGTTCTGTTCTTTCTTGGATTGCTTTGCAACTTGGAAGGTGGGTGAGAAGAGGCTAAAATGGATGCAGATGCCGCATGGAGCTCGCGTGATTCTCCTGGGAAGAAGGAGGGCACTGTCCCCTCTGGTGTCAGTGCTGTGGCGGCATGTGCCTGGCACCAGTTCTTGCTCTGGCACGCTGGGAAGTGCTCTGGCATGGGCCTGTCACGGCCTTGTCATCCTTTCTGCAGATGGTATTGTGTTCTAATTCCCAGTGAGGTGCTCTTTCACTGCAGGTTTTGGATGTGTTTTGATAGGGATAGATAGTGGGTCCATCTTCCTGCATAGGATCGTGAGGAATACAGAAGCAAAAGTCATTTTGCTGAAGCCCATCCTTCTGCAAAGACAGGAGAGGAAAATGAGGAGCTGGTGCCTGCTTTTGCTATCTCTCCTTCTTAATGACAAGTGTGAAACGCGGGTATAGCCAGGACCTGCTTTGCATGTCACTGCCTGAGGCCGGCTGCTTGCAGCAGGATATCACTGGGTTGGGGCAGGACCGTGGTTCACAGGTGCCATTTGCTCAAAGATTGTCCCATCCGTTGTGTCCGTGGCCTCTGCATTTACAAGCCAAGCGAAAACCCAGGAGCTGGCTGGAGAGGTGCACGGGGGCATGTCCCGCGGGGCAGGACGGCCGCCTGACGCAGCAGTGCTGCAGCCCTCGGCGCTGGTGGGCTGCCGGGGCCCTCCTGGCCTGCATGCGTCCACTCAGTGGCAGCAGGGCTTGCACCGGGCATGGTGCTGGTGGAAAGGGGATTTCAGTGCTGGCCTGTCCCAGGGAAGCCTTGCGTGGACCAAAGTCCAGCAGAGAGCAGCCCAGGGTGCTGTGGTCCCGATCGTCTGCTTGCTCGGGCTCGCTGTGCTGGGGAGCCCGTTTGTTTGTGGGCAGCTCCCCGCTGCTCTGGATGAATCGCACAAAGTCTCCGTTTCTTCTAATTCCCCTTCCTAGCAGTGCCGAGCAGAGCGTGGAGCACAGGCAGACGTGCTGCCCGTTTGTCCAGGAAACCCATGCGTGGCAGAGTCCAGCCTGTGCGACGTGGCCAGCTCCTGGTCACCTTTGAAACCTGCAAAGGAACCGGCAGCGCGGGAACATCCTTGGGAAATGTCACAGAAACCCCTCCACAAATGACCCCAGTAACCTTCGCTCAATCTCTTTAATGTGCTAAGAAGGATCAAGTGGTTCCTGCAGGTAGAGAAGGGTGTTCAAGCAGGTACATGGTTGCTAGATTTCCCCGGTGGTGTGTGTGAATACAGATGTCCTTTATAGGAAAGATAAGCTTACATTTTCTTGAATACTAGCTATATACGTGGTCCTATTTTGGATGTAACTGAGGGGCTATTTTTAAATGAAGACATTCACCTGACTCAGCAGCGTGGCTTCCTGCATCTGCTATGAGTCACCTTTGCTGACTTGGTCCAAAAGAAATTTCTCCTTATGCTGGCATGGAGGGACTGAGAAAGCTCTGGGAGAGCAGTAGGATTTTTCTGACAAACTTGCATCATCATCCCCTCAGCAGTAGTATCAAGCAATTTCTGACTCCAAGGTTGGATTCTGCCTGTATTACTGCACTGTAAAAGCTTTGGTTATCCCTGGAACAATTCCTGGCAGCGAGCTGATGATGAATCTAGCTGGAGACAGTTTGTACTGGAAAGCAGGGAGCTCCCAGATTGACTGTATGGAGTTGGTGGTTAAAATTGGAGGCTGAGTCAGGGAGCATCTTTAAAGAGAGGTGTATTTGAGGTCTTGTTGATATTCCAGTGTTTCAGGGAGCTCCCAGATTGACTGTATGGAGCTGGTGATTAAAATTGGAGGCTGAGTCAGAGGTCTTATTGATATTCCAGTGTTTCAGAGTGGGCAGCTCTGAAATAATGATTTTTTTTTTTCTCCTAATAAATGAAGCAAAATCCTACGGGAAAGTCTGTTGGAGCTCAGAACTCAGTCCCCCTTTCAGGATGGAATTTTATTTTTTGCTGTGTGAAGGAGTGTACCATAATCCTTCATATAATAATTGTATTTTGTGCAGGCACATCCTGCACATTGTTTTCTGAAGGAAATAAATACTCTTACTGGTATCTAGGTTGTGGTGTTGTCAGTGTCTCATCTGAAGTCAGATCACATCCAGATTCTTGCCTGACCTACATCCCCAGCTAGAACTGAGCTCTTCCGAGTAAAACCCTGAGAAATTCAGCAGCGTTTCGGGTATGGAACGGAGCGAACCATCCTTCCTGCCAAACCTTCTTTCAGTTCAGCGCTAGGGAAAACGCAGCGGTTACCCTGGCAGCAGCTGCTGTGCACAAATCGCAGAACCAGAGCAGGCGCAGCAGGGAGCTGTGCAAATGCCCTCAGCTCCTCGTGGTGGGGGGTTAAAACACAAAAGAAGCGGCAGATACGATTCCTGTAGCGGTAACTCTGCTC
Source organism: Eudromia elegans (assembly GCA_003342815.1). Taxonomy (NCBI): domain Eukaryota; kingdom Metazoa; phylum Chordata; class Aves; order Tinamiformes; family Tinamidae; genus Eudromia; species Eudromia elegans. The sequence goes on from PTEX01000002.1 coordinate 11,078,898, forward strand.
GTGCGGCATGAGCTGTCCTGGGTCTGCTGCTCCCCTTTCCCTTCCTGGAAGTAGCGTGGTTTGCTTCAGGGGTTAAACATTTCCTGGGCTTTTTCTGTGATGTGATTTGGCTTGTTCTTCCCTCTTTATCGGGCTGGGTTATGGCTTTTTTTAGAACTGCAAAGAAGAAATCTCTTTATTCGGTAAAAGCAGCCGGGCTTCTCAGTGCTGCTGTGAGCGCCTGCTGAAACAGCCCAGAAGCAGCTGTGTTCTGGGCATCAGCAGAAGCCTGTGCATCCAACTCGTGAATTGCTTTGGAATCCTTTGGGTCAACAAGTTCAGTCCTATGGGATTCTCGCTGTTGATTCAGGGATATAATTCACTTTGGTAGCTTCTGAATCGTCTCAGCAGAGATGCTTTTATTGTGCCGGTTGTGTCCTGTGTGCATTTGAGTTCAGTGGCAGAGGCAATATCTTAACATTTTAGGTTATTTTAAAAGGATTACTTAATTGACATTGTCTCCCAGTGTTAAAAGCGAGCTGTGACTCTAGTCTGTTGGACTGCAATTTTTCGATATCTGTGGAGACCCTCAATTCCTTCTTTAACAGGATAGGTCATTTAGGAAGGTCTGGGGGCTCTGCTGCCACCCAGTGTGTACCAGCCTTGCATTACTGTGAGCATCGCATGCTTTTTATAGCATAAAATAACAAAGAGGGAGTTTCCCTGGCTCGCTGGCTTGTACTGTATTGACAGTGTGACGGGGCTTTCACTTGCTTTACCACTGAGTGTTAGAAATAGCTTGGGAAGGAGCTGATGAAATGAAACTGTTCACTGGTAGTGGCTGCTCTCTGACTGGGAGCCCTGGCTCCTGTTTTGTGCTGCCACGGCGTAAGTGGAAAAAAAGCCTCAGGAAGTTGCCTTTGGTGAGAGGGATTACCGACTGAGACGCTTTGCCTGTTGCTCATCAGTTTAAACATCAGACTTTCATTCTAAGAAGTCATCTCGAATGCTTTTAAAAAAAAATGCAGAAGCACATTTTTTTCGGGGCGTTTACACACCCAAACATACCTTGCAACATTCCTGTTGCTTCTGAAAGAGTTGCTCCTCTCTGAATACGTCTTCCTGACAGCTGGTATTTCTCCTGCTACACTGTCAAGCAGCTAGAGTGGGAAGGGCCAGAAGTGAATCCTCCAAGGTTTCCTTCCCCAGAGCTGCTGTTGCATAGGCAAATCTCCCTACCTTTCAGGACTGTCGCTCCCTCTTTATGGCTGTTAATGGTAATTTATTTTTTGCTGTACACAGGGCAGCGGAGGGAGCTGTTGATGAGAAATGCTGCACAAGTTCTTGAGTACACCTGCCGTTTGCAGGTTGTTAATCTCCATCAAGAATGTAATTGGCTTTTTGTAAGAACTGCTACCTTTGTCTGCAGCAGGTCAGGGGACAGAGAGCAGCCCCATGGCTGTCCATGTGCCTGTCTTCTGTGTTGTGGGGCAGTCTCTCTTGCCCCCAGATCCTTGAATTGAATAGTTAAAATGCTTGTTTGCCCTTGATCCATTCACAGACTTCCCCATTGGGGAATGGAGCGCTTCCTCATCCTGAAAGTGCTGAAATGCTTTATGTACCGCAAATTGCTCAGTCAGGTGCTGGTGGATGTAGCCTGGGCTATTAGTGTGTCTGTTAATGCACTATGTGTTGCTGTATGTCTTGACGTTGCCCAGTGCCTGCTATGCATCTCAGTTGAAATGCTCCTACTTTCAATAGTCTTTGGTAAAGTGTGTGAGTAAAGCAGGCAAGATACTGGTTGGAAAAGAGGTCCTCATTTTTTGCTGGCCTATATTAAACAAAGAGTGAGTTGCAGACACCTTCATTCTGTGTTCTGTCACCAGAGACCATGTTGGCAGCAGATACCAGTCATCATAACATCACTGCAGTGCTCCTGGTCCACTGGCCATGGGTAGGAGACCACAGGACTAGAGCAGAGGCAGATGTAAAGCTCCCTACCCTTAGCCTTGCCAGCTTCTGGGCTACCAAAGGTTTCTGTCTGACCAAGGTCATCCTGGAGAGGATGTGTTACCACTGTCCAGCTCTGCAGCTGCTCTTCAGCTATCTGGTGCTCATTAGGGAACCTGCTATTTTCCTCTGCAGAAAAGAGCACTGGAAACTGCTGGGCAACCTGAAGACCACGGTGGAAGGATTGGTGTCCACCAGCAACCCAAATGTCTGGTCTAAATATGGTGGCTTGGAACGGCTCTGCAGAGACATGCACAGCATCCTCTATCATGGGCTCATCCACGACAAGGTAGGTCTCTGTCCTGCCAATGCTGCTCTCTGTCTGAGCAGCTTTGGTGTCAGTCCTTGAGTGACTCAGATGGACATATCTCCTTGCAGTTTTCTTTAATGCTTATAGTATAGATTGATAGTATATAATGCTTATATCAGCATGGGAAATAATTAGAACAGGAAATGTGCCTTGCAAGGACAGTAGTTGTTGGAAGGACCCGTGCATGTGTTCTTTTGATCACAAATACTTTGTTTGACGTAGTTTTTTCCAAGTACCTGTGTCCTCTGCGGTGAGAGACCTGCCCCTTTCTTGCTTCCTGCTGCAGCCTGCAGCAAAATGATAGAGCTGAATTCACAGTGAGTCAACCTCGTATCATGGGTACTTGGACAACTCCCCAGTGAGGTCTGGCAAGAGATTCCTCATATCTTTACTGTTTCTGATTAGCCTTGTTAATAATTGTGGCTGACAGCCCAGTCTGTGCTCCGCATCAATGGGATGTCTTTGCAGGCTCCCTTGCAGTTGCTCATCCAGCCATTCCCTCCTCATGAGTGCCTGGCAGCATTTTTCTTTTCCACTCTGGAGAGCGTTTGTGTGCAGAGGCATGAAGATCTCCCCTTGAGCTCTTGAGCTTGCTCCTTTCACCACAATTATTTCGCAGTGGAAAGGTAAAGCCAGCCTGTGGGGCATGCTTTGGGGTGAGCTTCCCCTCAGCCAGCTCTGCAACCAAATGAGCAGGGTAGAGAAACCCAGAAAGGTTTGCACAGGGTTGGCTGGGGTCCAGGTGTGGCAAAGTTACATCTATATAATGCTGCACTCAAGTTTATTATCCTGCCTCTGGGAAGAATCAGAGAGGCCCTCCCAGCCTGGCGGTTTGCTACCTAAATTCATTAGCTGAGGGCGTCCCTGTCCTCGTTAAGGATGGTGCACGGCTGCTGCTACTCCTGGCGGCGCAGGCTAGTGACCTTTGAGGGGAGGCAAGCAGAGAAGCAGAGAAAGAAGTTAGCTCTTAAATGCAAGGTGTGCACTGCTCCTTTCTCTCAGTCTAGAATGATTTATCCTTGTCTAAGTAGTGGTTGTTTTTCATGCCAGAGCTTTAAAAAATTTAGACCTGCTAAGTAGACAGCATGGTGCCTTTCTTGATGCCTTTATTGTTACGTAAAGGCAGTTCTTTTAGTTAAAAATGTCTCCAGTGCTTAGGGATGTGTGATACTACACAAGACTGGATCTAAAATAGATGTGAAGGGAGGCTAATAAAAATAGAAAGTTTCCTAGCATTTTTTTTCTATTTGTTTCAGCTAACCACTTCATTTTATTTATCTGTTTTTTACATCCACTTTGTTTTTACAAACAGGAATAAAAACAATAAAGATGAACATTTACATATCTACGTGTTAACAGAATCAAGTGAGAGATTTTTAACTTTTGAGTGAATTTTATTTCTTTGTCAAAAAAGGAAAAAAATGGATCTAAAGGGCTAAAATTTACATTCTAACTCTCTACCCTTAAAAGACTCAGAAAAAAAAAAAAAAAAAAAGAAAAAAAGAAACCACAAAACAGAACCTATTTGTTTGACATTTGTGAAAGAGGAAATAAAGATAGAGGAGAAAATCTGCATTTTGGCTAAGAGAGACCTTTTGAGGCTGTGTTTGTACATGATAAAGTGATGAGGCAAATAGCAACTCAGCTGCAGTTCCTCTTTAACTGGAAGAGTAGCTGAAAAGAAGTAACTCATTGTCTGAGTAAAGGTGAGGCAAACAACAACAAAGAGCTAAGAGAATGCAATGTTAGAGCATGTTGTATCATGTTTCTTATCTGCAGTGCTCAGCCCTACTGGTGTCCTTGTTGGTGGTTCGCAATGTTAGAAGGCAGCAATTGCTTCTGTTTTCGCCCGGATGTGTTTCCATGTTGTCCTTTGTGTCCCCTTGCTGAAGTCTGACTCTGTGCAGTGCTGAGTCGTTGGGTCTCTCCTCCAGCTCCTGTTCCAGCAGGAGGAGGAACGGTGATAATGGGAGCTTTGGACTTGGCATGCTTTCAAATACAATAAGGAAAGAGGGATGCAGCAGTTCATGGAATGGCTGGGAGGATTCGGGCACAATTCTCTGATTTGTGTTTGGGGGCTCTGCTGGTGGCATCTAAGCACTGGTCCCTTCTATCGGTGTGCCCTTTTCTGCTCAGCAATAGTGGCCTTGGCTCTACTTCAGGATCAATGATGAGCTACAGTTGGCTTTGGGGTCTTTGGGGTCCTTAGTGCACCACAGCAGGGATTGGGGCCTTTCAGTGCCATGTCCCATCCCTGTCTGAAGATATATCCTGTCTCCATTGTGTGATGGACTGGGATATTACGTGATGGGATTAAAAAAAGCTTGGGGATCTACTGTCTCGCTATGGCTTTGCTTGTGGAGCTGAATGCACAACTGGTGGGTCGGCATGGCAGGAACAGTAAATGACTTATCTACATCAGACCAGTATTTTACTTGATCTCAGTCCCCTTTTGTGTCAATATAACGTTCTTTTACTCTCATTGCTTTTCCTCTCTTGCGCAGCACTGTCGTTCCTTTTCTCTCTGTTTTCTATAGGTCTGTTTTCCCATCTTGCTAGGGTTAGGATTAGAGGCCCATGGTAAAATGGGACTAGTCTTTTTTCTGTCTTTTAGCCGATGCTGAGATTCTCCAGGGCCAGGGACTCAACTTGCTCTGATGCTTCACCAGGGAAAAGGGTGGTCAGGCCTTCCTGGGCAAGTCTGCAGTTCTTCTGTGTTGTGAAAGGTGAATGCCCGGGATTCGGCTTCAGGACTGGCAGCCCCGGGCTGGGGTTGCCCAATCTTTGCTTGGGTTCTGTATATCCTTCCAGTTGTTTCTCCTCTACCAGTGATCTCACCTATGCTGTCAAATGTCTGCTTCCTCTTTGGATATAAAAAGATCTCGGGACTAACCAGAGGTGGGTGTTGCCATCAGAACAGTTCTCCTTTCTGAAACCTTTAGGCTGTTGGGGGCAGACTGTGGGCTGTATGATCTGTCCTGGCAGGTTATAGGTTGTTCTGGATGGCCAGCTCTGTTGTGTTGCTTTTGCTTAGGAAGATTTAATTACGTCTTCCCTCTCGGTGCCTGTTGAATCTCACGTGGCAGCTCTGCTGGAGGTGTCTGATGTCCAGATTCGCTGCTCTGAACTTGCTGCACCCAGTGGCATTGCTGAGGGGCTTTGGTGGAGTCTAACTGTGCCTTTCCTGGGCAGGTGTGTTGCAGACAAAAGGATTACTGGCAGTTCGTGAAAGACATTCGCTGGCTGAGTCCCAACTCTGCTCATCATGTGGAAAAGGTGAGTTCTGGTGGGGTGGCTCTGTACCCATGCGGGAAGGAAGGGGGTGGCTGCGGTGTGAGCCTCCCTGCTCAGTCAGTTTTGCCTTCACATGTTGGCCTGTGGCAGACAGCGGTGCTGATAGGGAGGGGATGGCTGCCCAGCCCCATTTATATGGGGCTGAACCAGGCAAGGCAGCCTTGTGTTTGTGACAAGCCACATCCCAGGACCTCGCCATGGTTTAGGCTGAGACAATCGGCTGCTTATTTCTCACAGGCCAGTCTCCAACTCCACGAGGTTGGTACAAAAGGCATCACCAAGGGAACTAGCACAAATGATGCTTCTCTGTGCTAACGGGTGATTTATGCAGCTGTACAAATCTCTAAAGGTTTGGATTGTCCTATTTCCTGGTTGTGTCCTGGCCTGGCTATTCACTTGGTTCTTCTATCCCTGGCTTGTGTCCTAGCTGACACAAGGGCTGCTGTCACTCCTCAGCCCTTGCACCCTCACAGACACCCCAGTGCAGATCCCTCACTCTGTGGCACAGACCCAGAAGTGTGAGCAGGGCCTGTGGCCTCTGCTGCAGTCCCCTCCGGGGGGCAGTGAGGAGGAATGCGAAGGGCTGAGCACTGCTGCTCTGTTTGTGCAAGCTGCTCCTGGGCCCATGCTCGAGGCCAGCTCAGGAGGACGCGAGCTGTGACTGCCCTCAGCAGCACAATCCAGCTCTCCAACTCAAGCTGCAACAGCCCAGGCTATTAGCTGTGATGTTCCTCAATTAATGTGTCTGCGAGATGATGATTGTCCCCTCAGGAAAGCATTTGCTATGGGGAGTGTGGGGCCTTGTAAGGTCAGGGCTGTGACATATGGGTGGGAAAGCATGTAGGAGAAATACGTAGTGCTGGTGGCTGTAGGAAGGAGAACTTTGGTCACTGGTGCTGATTGACCTTTGAAGTGTTGTTCTCCTCCGGTGCTCTTATGTCCCTGTCTTGCCTTGATCAGTAGCTAGGAAGCTGCTGGGATGCGACTGTGTTCCCCCTGCAGTGAACACAGTAAGCGTGAGCTATAAGGGTGGAATAAGCTGTGCTCCTCTGCTAGCCTCTGCATGCCCTGACTGCTGTGTGGTGTTTGTTTGCAGTTCATCAACCTGCATGAGAACAGCCAGCCTGACACTGACGGCCTAAGCGATCAAGCTGTTGCGAAGCTCTGGCTGCAACACAGCCTGCAGTTCCACTGCCTCTCAGCACAGCTCAAACCCCTCCTGGGCAACAGGCAGTACATAAGGAAGTTCTACACAGGTAAATAGAGATGGGCCTTTTTCCTGTTCTTATTAAAACATCTAGCTGGGCCTTTCCCTTCTACTAGAGATTAGGTATTTTTTTCTGGGCCTTCCTTGCTGTCTGAATGAGAGCTTGAGCCTGTGGGAAGGCAGAGCATCAAGCTGAAGCTCTGACCTTAGATGGCATATGGAAATGCAGCTGTATTTCTACTTGGTAGATAAAAATTGAAGCAAACACTTTATGCAACTATATGCACATTAATACCTTTTTGAAAGCTTGAAATTTTGTTAAAAAGAAAAAGTTGGTAGCAAGGACAAACATCTGTGTTGGTATGGGGCAGGATCTTTAATCCTGTGCTTTTAAAAAATGGGGAGAGAAGTTTTTCAGCAGCCCCTTTTTAATCAAAACAAAAACCTTAGCCCAGAATATAATAATTTGGAAAGGCAGCTTTTCAGCCAAGGTTTATGCTGGATAAGGGAGACTCTTTCATCTCCTAGAGTGGAGATTTAGGGCCTGGTCCAACACTTTGCCTTGCCCAAGCCTTTATGTGCTGAGCGTGCTTCTCTTCTCTGCAGACACTGCCTTCCTGCTCAGTGACTCCCACGTCACAGCCATGCTGCAGTGCCTGGAGGCTGTGGAACAGAACAACCCCAGGCTCCTGGCTCAGATTGAAACGTCCATGGTGAGTTGAAGCCCCGGCTTTGTGCCTCTGGCTCTACCCACAACACTGTCCAGCTGTGACTGCTCATACAGTGTCTCATTCAGAGCACACAGAGGCCTTGGGCAAGGGCCTGGACTTGGAAGTAGCAAAAGGAGCTCCAAGAGAAAAGGAAGTGATCAGCTTTTCCCTGCACTGTCCATATGAGCCTGTTGGGGTGGGGCAGATGGCTAATTGGAGTCCATACTGAGGCACCTCATCTCTGGCTGGCTTCTAGGGTTTGAGTGTCAGGACTTGGTAGCAGGAACCAGTTCTGTGTAAGAAACACCTTTAACATTGTCCCCTGAGGCCTGAGGCCTCAAGAGTAGCAAACAGAGCTGCCTGGTACTCACAAACAGCTTTTCTCAGAGAGGGAAGTGCAAGCACCCAAGGCCCAGAACACCTGAATTGCCGCCTCTGGTGCCACCACTGACTCCTGGGGCAGCCCTGTGCCAGCCATCACCCCTCCAGAGGAGGGGAACAGTGGCTGCTTTCTTTGCAGAGAGCTCCCCGGAGAGGAGACACTAATGATGTTTCATTAAACTGGGGCTGTGTTCTTTCAGCTGGCCGGCACATCACTGCCATCCGTGTGTGCGTCAGGTCCCTCTGCTGGGACAAGAGAGACGTGTGACCGCGACGCTGAAGGACATGAGAGCCGTCTGCCTGGGGCACTAGGCTGCCTGGATCATTGCACTGAGAGCCTGGTAATTTCCAGATGGGAGCCTGCTGCTTAGCTGTGAATAGAGAGATGTTTCCCTTCTATGCCACGGTATTTTTTATTCCCCACCCTACAGACTTAGCTGCTTCCCTCTGGGCCCCAGAGCTGCAGCTGTCTTCACTGGCTGATAACCAGGTGCTCATATAGGGCACTGCAGGTTGATTCCGTTCTGTCTCCATAGCTGCTCCGTTGACGTGTAGCCCTGTAGGTGCTGGTATATTAATGATGCCCCCTCTGTTCAGCTTGCCAGGAAGGATGAAGGTCTGTCTCCAGTGACAAAGAGCCAGAGCCTGACTGCTTCCTCTGGATTCCTGCATCTACCAGCTGCAGACTGCACGCAGCAGCATTGCTTGGGCTCCTTCTCTAGCCTGCACTACCCAGCCTCTTCCAGCCTTTCAGGTAATGAGAGTGGGCTGGGAAGCTCAGAATAGGCCCCTTGCTCATTCAGCATCTCTTCTGAGAGTCCACAGTTTGCTCTGGATCGTCTTTCAGATGTCAAAATGCAGCTCTAAGGAGCATGTGTTTGCAGCTTGCTCACTCTTCTGAAAAGCAGAAAGCTACTGCCTCTGTGCAGGTGGCAGTAGCACAGCGAGGTGAGCAATCCCTGTGAGTGCTGTGAACATCCTGAGTTCCTGCACAAAGCAGAATTAGCACATGTGTGCTGGGACCTTCTGAGCTGCTGCTTTGGAAATGGAGCTGCAGCTAGGACCAGGCTTGGCCTTTTCTCTGCTGTTAGATTTGTTGTGCTGGACTGGTGCAGGCAGACCTCTGCCTGTTTTAATATGGATGCTCCTTGCCTTTGCCCGTGGGGACCGGGCATGTTTGTTTGAAGCCATGTGCTTGTTGCCATAGAGTGCCCTGCTTGTGCCAAGACATATGACATCCTGTTCCTGCCTCTGTCCAGACAGGAGACCATCAAGCTCCTCTGTCTTCTGTGGCACCAGCCAGCCTCAGGAACACTGCCCGTCCACCAGGTCCTCCTCCTTCAGTGGGAGCAGGTCCCCTCTGGAGCAGTCCAACTCTGTCACCCGCTGCCACATTCCCTCACCCAAAGACCCCTTCTCTCCAGCCAGCGAGATGAGTTCCAGCACCACGAGCCAGAGCGAGGACACTTGGACGGGGAGCCAGGACGATCCGCAGAGTGATGCCAATGATGGGCCAGAATACCTGGCCATTGGAAACTTGGGGCGCCGGGGCCGGGCCTGCAGCAGCGCCAGCAGCACCAGCACCAAGAGCAGCAGCTCAAACCTGTTCTCCTCCAGCAGCTCCCAGAAGCTGGACTCAGTCTCCTCCCTGGGAGAGCAGGGGGCGAGTGGTGGAGGTGGAAGCAGGGGCATGAGCCTCTTACGTCGCTCCAGCTTCTCGGAGGGACAGACATCAGCTCCACAGGGCATCCTGAAGAAGAGCCACATGCGCTCACACTCTGATACCAACGTGGCTTCGGGGAAGTTACACGGTAATGGGACTGCTTTTCTGGGCATGGGGTTGGCTTTGGGGTGCAGGCACAGAGATGAGATGTGACCCGTGAGAAGTGCCATTACCGAGAGGCTGGTGCTGGCTGTTTGGCACCATGCAGCAGAGATGAGTTAGGGGATGTGTGGGTGGGCAGATTGGAAATGGGGTCTTTGCCATAACCTTCCTTGCTGTGTGCTGCGAGGGGAACTGAGCTCTTGTTCCCATAGCAAAATTCCTACTGTCCATCCATTACTGATGTTGCTTCCCTGTGGCCTTCCCAAGAGGCCTAGGGAATGGCAGTGATGCTGCAGCGTCAGCTCTCCTGCCTTCCCACCAGCCTTGCCCGGCAGGGCATGGGGCTGGGGCTTGGGCCTCTTGACACCCGCTGTACTGGCAATTTGCTGGGTCTGCTCATGCTCTTGAGTGGGTGAAGAGATGCGGGGAGGAGTGGGACGTGAAGGGGCAACCAGTTCATTGATCTTTGCCCTGCTGCTGCTGCTGCTTTCAGGTGAGAACAGCAGATCCTTGCTGAGTGGTAACCAGTCTGTCTCTGTTTTCTCTCCCTTAATGCTGCCCTCCTCCTCCTCTGTGTCCAGGAGGCCTCAGGGATATCACCATTATAATAGAAGATCCAGTGGCAGGTTTGGGAGCCGGTGTAACAGCCCTTCATCGGCGGTCACTGCATTAAATTCAGGATTTCCATCCACTCATTGATGTCCATTTAGAAAACAAACAAATTCTTCCCTGAGTCCCAAGTGATCCTTTGGAGGATTCCTTAAGTTTATGCATGTTACCTAACCAAGGACCCCACACCGAGAATGGTGTCTGGCTCTCCTGCATGACGTTGCCTCCCCTTAACCTCTCTCCCGCTCCCAGTTTCTTTAGAAAACCAGGAGAGGTTTCAACTCTCACATAGGGAATAAAGACTCAAAAAAGGGCCGTTTTGTTTTGTCCTTTTTTTTTGTTAGGGCTGACATGGCATTGGGTGACCTTGTTCACACAAAGCCTGCTAGGCTGCAGCAATTAGTGGGAGCCCCTCACCCTGGCAGGTCTCGTGTGTGACTGTGGTCCTGTGACCCAGGGTGTGGGGTGCCTTGGTCCCAAGCCAGGTCCTGGCAGCTGCTTCTTGTGGCCTCAGCAGGGAGCAGCTGGTGTCACTGGGCTCAGGAGCCTCTTGATCAGGGTTATGGCATGAAGCTGGAGGCGAAGAGGGGTAGGAGGTGCAAAGGACAGAGTTTGCCCTTCTGTTGTTCCCATTCTCCTTCCTCTCCCCATTCTTTCCAGGGTATTTTCACCTCCTTCACCCCTGGCTGTGCGGGCCTTCCCGCGTGGCAGCAGCCCTCGAGTCGCTCCGTTGGGACGTCCTCTGGGAGCACTGCTCTCCTGGAGCAGCAGTGGGGTTTATCTCTGCCTAGGCTGGTGTGTGGCAGTCGCTACCAGCTCAGCCTGGCAGTGACCAGCACCGGCGCGGGTCCTGGCAGCGGCGCGTGCAGCTCACCTTGAGCCCTTGAGTGCACCCGCTCGCATCGTGTTAGTGAGGGTTGTGTGCAGGGAACCGGCCTTTCCCAGCTGGGTGTCAGTGTGTCCTTCAGCTGCCTCCTGCCAGCGTTGTCCAGGCTGCTCTCCAGGGCTGGGAGCCTCACAGAGCCCTTGGCTGCTCAGGTTTCCCTTTCTGTGGTGACTCGTTGCTCTGGGGGGTCACTCTTCAAGATGCTCTAGAAGGCAGAAGAGGAGGCTGGTAGGGGCACTTGCTGGAGGCAGTTGCATTCCCTGATTCTGCTGGGGGTTAAAGAGAGGGTGGCTGTGGACTTGACCACTCTGTGGCTCTCATGAGTTTCTCTCCTTCTTTCCCCTTCTTCTCTCCTCTTCTTCTCAGGGGGAGCTGCCCTTGAGCACTGCAGAGCAGTTTGGTAGTGCTTGTTAGCCACCAGCTTGCTTTTTACCTGCCTGAAATGCACCTTTAGTTTTGTCCTCTTTATGGGTTTGCATATGGGCTAGTGCCCTGCTCCATTTCATGTCTGGTGCCAGCTGAGTGGATGATTTCCCCCATTGATTTCCATCCATTTGTGTGTACCCCTGTGATGATGAGCTCGTTCCATTTCACACTGTCCTCCGAGTTGGGACGGGTGTCTCTTGGATGCTGATGTGTGTGGTGGTGTCATCCCTTACAGAGTCCCATGGTGACACAGGTGGAAGAAGAGGGACCATCTCTGGTTCCACCCAGAGCAGTGAAGTGAGCACACCCAGCTCTCTCTACATGGAGTATGGTGAGTACAGTGAGGTACCCCAGTGGGGACCTTGGCTTGTGACAAGACAGTTTATTCAGCTCCGGGCACCTGCTTGGGGCCAGTGATATCAGGATGCCAGCTGTGTGATTTTGTGTTGTCTCTGGAGGGCTTTTTGTTGGTTCCTGCTAGACACAAGGGTGGGTAGAACACAGATCAGTCTACTCTGTTCTTACAGTGGGATGGACCAGCTGTTGGCCATATGGGCTTGATGGTGTCTCAGTGCACAGTGTGGGGTGTTCCCCAGTGCTTTCAGGATTTCCAAGTCCCTCCCTCATATGCTTGACCTTTGTTTCTTTTTTTAGACTCTGGCCAGTACTTGAGTTCAGGTGAAGGGATGTTCAGAAGACCTTCAGAAGGACAGTCCCTCATCAGCTATCTCTCTGAACAGGACTTTGGCAGCTGCGCAGACCTGGAGAAGGTGAGGAGTGCAGCAGAAGCAAGTGTGAATGGGAGAAAGTATATCTGTGGTTCTTCCCTCCCTTGGGAAGATAATCACACAGTTTTTCCTGGTGTAGACTATGTGGACTTCTGTTTTGAATCTATGGTCGGAATTTCTCACTGGTGTCTGGCAGTCGGGATCAGTGAATACAGCGTACACATGGCAGCTTTGCAAGAAGTCATGGCTCCTTAAGGACTCATCCCGAGTGAATGTGTTGCACATCCATTTCTGTAGATTGCTCTGTGCTTTGCAAGATTCTGTTGGCTAGGAGGGCTTGAATTTCTAGGTCCTCATGGGAGGGTCAGGTTTCATATGGTCAGCAGGGATCAAGGTATTTTTACATCTCTCAAGGAATGTTCAGTTCTTTCCTGCCACAGATGTCAGAATAATGTTCTCTGTAAAGTCCTCAGGTTTCCTGTGGTGCAGCCATGAAAGTTTTTGCTTTTGCCTCACAGGAGAATGCCCACTTCAGTATCTCAGAGTCACTGATTGCTGCCATTGAGCTGATGAAATGCAACATGATGAACCGGCAGCTGGAAGAGGAGGAAGAAGACAGTGACAAGGAGATCCAGGAACTTAAACAAAAGATTCGCATTCGACGCCAGCAGATCCGCACCAAGCACCTCTTCCCTACCTGCCATATGGGTTCAGACAGTGGGTGATGTCTTTTGGGGTTGTCAAATGGTGGTGTGTGGGTTTTCTGCCCATTACCTGTCCTTACATTGCCCTGTCTTTCTGTCTGTTCATGGGAAACAATCATATTATTATCAGGGTGCTGCAGAGGTTTGCAGAACTCTGGAAGATTTTAATAGGACTGATAATATACACTAGGAACACTTGTGCCACACTGGCAATGAGTTGTGGGGTGCCTTTTCACCAGGAACTCATAATGTCTTCCACTCTTAACATTGGTCCCTCCTTGCCTTGGGTCTGTCTGGGTGTCATCTTCTCCTTTAGCTGGCTGTGACCCCTTCCGACTGCTCCCACTGATGGTCTCTCTGTGTTGGGTTTCTTTTGTCTCCCAGGCCTTGTGGCGACAGACAGCGAGTCCCAGTTCAGCTCCCACGGCTCCATGCGACTGTCTGACTCAGGCTCTGCAGAGGATGTGGACGAGTATGAGATCCAAGGTGAGGGGGAATGGCTGTGTTAAGTGCTTGCTTAGAACCAGACTTCTCCTGGGTATGACTGTGTTGGGGTCAGTCGCACTGAAGAGGAGCATGTCCCTTGGCCTTTGAGGTGGCTTTTTCCAAGCAGATGCCTGAAACCTGAGCATGAGCAGAGCAACCAGTTTCCCTCATGTGGTGACAGGACTTGCCTTCAGAATCTTCTGTAATCCTTTAGTGCACAGCACAGCTAGCATGGAGGTGGTTCCTGCTTCACTAGCCAGGTCTGTGGACCTAGCGTCACAGGTTTATAAGAGAGATGGGAGAGCCCTGCTCTCCTGCCCAGGCAGAAGTCATAATTTTGAACACTTTCTTTTTCTCTTGGGTAGGAGCAATAAATGCTGGTCACCTCCTTGTAATAACTGTGAGCTCTGCTCCTAGCAGCTTGAGTAGCCGAGTTTATTGCCTGCAGGAGAGTTGTATGAGTCCCTGGGTGTCCCTTTCCTTCAAAATCTGGTTCATCCTCCAGGGTGGATTCATTTCTCAGTAATGCTTCCATCAGGCTGTCTATAAATGACAATAAGAGAAGACAGTGCAGTCCAGTGTCCAGCTATAAGTTCTCAATCTTCTTGTCTGCGACTGCTGAAAACAGAGCCTTTGTTTCAGTCACTGAGGATTAGATTTTGGGCTTAGTTCTGAAGTCTGTGGAGGGGTGTGTGAACTCAATTCTGGGCTTCTCTGGTGTTAGTGCTGCTCTTGTGTTATGCCCTTTCTCTTTGGCCTGGCCGAAGCACTGAAGTGAACTGTTTTGTCATCACCGTGTTATACAGATGGTAACGATGGATCTAACCTGATTCAAATGTCCAAGAACGGCCTCTCAGTGTCAATGGCTTCCTTGTTCTCAGGTAGTACCCGCAGAGCTCCTTGCGGCACGCGTGCGTGTGTGTGCAAGGTGTGTGTGTGCGTGCGCACACGCACACTTTCCAGTGTGTCCCCTCTGGGTGTCACAGGGTGAGCAGAGGTCTGGAGCAGTGTTCAGGCGTCTGAGGAGAGGGTGTTTCTGCTCTTTTCCCTTGCTCCTCTGTACATAAAGAGCAGCTCCTTGTTAGCTCTGGTGTGCCTGATTTGGGAACTGTGAACAGTATCATCCAAGTAACACCAGGAAAAGCCATGGAATGGTGGTATATTGCAGGAAAACAGACAGGAACTAGAGCAACTCTGCTGTGGGCTCTATCCCCAGGATGTGTTTTCTGTACAATATTCTGGATATATCAAGCACACCCACTGCAGTGATAACCTACCTTGCCTGGGACTGGATTCAGCGGGGCAATGCTGCAACATTGCAGCTCCATAGCTGCGGAAGGAAGAGCCTGAGCTGGGTAAGGGCACAGTCATTTTACGACGTGGAACCAGGTTTCCATCCCAGAGTCTGTCCCTCTCAATGTGATGGCTTTGAGTGGAGCTGCCCTGCAGCTCCCTTTGTAAATCTTCACTTCTCTGATCATATGCAAGACAGAGAGAGCCAGGGGGGAAGGAGCTTTGCTCTTAAAATGGCCCCACTGTCAACCTTTGTCCTTTGGGAAAGGCTAGCATAGGACCAAAGTTGCAGCTGATGTATTGAAGAGAGTTAACCTGCTTGACTTTGTGGAGCTGACTCTGTTTTGAATCATGGCCAGCCATTCCCATATGGTTCAGACTTGCCATAGGAAAGAATCCTTCCACAAGGAAATCTTGGAAGAAAGAGTAAGGGAGCGCTGACAGAGTGCAGGCATTTGGTTCCCAGTGGAAGCCCTGCCCATGAGGGTCATATAGAGGCAGGTTTCCCTCAGCTGGTGCTGCTCATCCAAACTGTTGGGCATCCAGCATCAGTGCATTGCTCCTGCTGGACATAATGGCACATGGAGCTGTCAGTCAGCCCTGTGTTTACAAGGTCTGTGGGTTTAGTGCCAGGGTTTCATCTCTGCAGTTGAGGCTGGGGCAGGAGTGGTGGTGACATGATGCTAGTGCTAGCCCATGAAGGACCACAGGATCAGATCCATATCCCTTTCCCGTGCCTGAGATGATGCTAGACTCTTCCCACAGCCTCACCTGTAATACTTGGCCCACACTGTGTGTGCTGTACTGTTTATTTGAGTTTGTCATAGTCTGGGACCATGCAAGTGCCTTTCTGCATAGAGGTGAGGGCAACAGAGCATGGCAGATATGTCTGTCCTGTGTTGTACATATTGAGAGACTGTGTTTGCCAACTTCCCTGTTTTCTGCATCTAGAAATCTGTGTGATATAAATATGTGGATCGCTTAGCATTGGGATGCTTTCATATGCCTGATTTCCAAAATGGTTGTCAAACAAAGAGGGATAAGTGTCCATGCAAGGCTCTACTGGCTTGATGCTATGAATTTGCTGTAAGAACTGTGAAGGCTGTGTTGGTTCTTTGCAAATCCTTTTCCCTTTCTGAAGTGAAGATACTTGGTGTCATTCACGCTTGCAGGGTACTTTGCTCCTTTGGAAGTCCCACTTCTTTTTGTGCCAGGGCAGCCCTGGGAGGCAGCCAGACTCTCCTGGACAGTTCAGGAGCTTCTGTCTTTGTTGACTCTCTCTTGGGGCTGGACTGTGACCTTGTGGGCCTTAGTGTACAGTTGGTGCCAGACCAGGAATGGATGGGCACTGTGTGGGTGCATGCAGCCACTCTGCTTTGGGTAGATGAGCAGAATGACCCTGGAGCTTCCCCATGCCACATGCTGAACAGTTGAGTCAGGAGAGCAGTGCTTGTGGCTGTGCCTGTGTTAATTGTGGTCAATGGGTCACATTCCTAGAGCTTCCATGGATGCAAGGAAAGGGAATTGCTGGGCCTGGAGCTGTGGCACTGGCCTCTTTCCTTCCTTGGCCTAGAGTCCCTTCCTCCCTTTTTTTCTAGGAGCTTATCTATAATGAAACAGGGTTTCTTTCCATGTGCTTCCTTCTGCTTTGTACAGCTCAAAGTGTGTCTTGTCCCAGTATTCTTCTACCATTCAGATTAATTCCGTGTCAGGATTTAACAGAGAAACCTGCTAGTGTGACAGATGAGTGATGCAGGAGGCCCTTGAAAAGTGCTCTGATACCTGAGGCCAGCACCAAGGAGGAGTGTGTGGCTGCAGGAGCAGTGCAGCCCTGGGCTTTCAGGGACACAATCATTGGGAAGAGAAAAGGACCCTGCAAGAGCTTAACTTGTGCTCTGCTTCCTAGAGAGGCTGTGATGGTCTCTGGAGATGCTTGGCCACTGCAGTTGTTGGCCAGATCCGGACATGTCTTTGACGGATCTTGACAGATCTCGATATGACTTTTGATGCTATGCCTAGGTTGCCAGGCCCCATCATTGTGTGGGCTGATGAGCTGTGGCATGGCTAGGCTTTTATCTTACAGGTTTCAGTTAAGCAGTGAGAAATATTCTGCATCCCATTGCTAATCTCCTGCATACTAAATATTGTTGCTAACCCTCTCCTAGTTCCAACTCTATGTGTGTGTTTGTGTGTACTTTTTCAGGCCATATAACCTCTAGGACTTGGTGTGTGACTTGTACCGACAATCACTTCTCATCCCCCAGCCCCAAGTCCCCTGTGTTTTCACAGCATCCCCACACGTCCTTCCTTTGCAGCTGCACCAGATGGCTGGTTAGATTGCACCTCTCCTTGCTGCGCCTTGTCACTGGTGGAAGTTGACGCTGTAGTATACGTGTTTCTAAATAGCTTGATGGATTTTAAAGTGAAGCTTGGGCTTGAAGTGAGTGTATTTTCCTGTCCTGCCTTGTTGTCTTCACCTTGTACCTGTTTGTGATTCAGATGCGGACATCAAGAGGAACCCAGCCTCCAGCAGGAAGTCCTTTCGGTCCTCCGAGTCCATGTACGTCTGACTCATAGTGAGATATCTTGGTACCAAGTTCCCCTCCCTGCCCAAATCTGCTCTTCAAAATGCATTTGCTGCTGCTTTATTTTGGAGTGGGCATCTCTCCCTCCCTTTCCACAGTACTTTAGGAGTGGGATACAGGTGCATCCTAGTCTTGAATTTGGGAAGCAGCACCTGGGGTGATCAGGATAAGTCGCGTACTGCTTGGTGCATGAGATAGATATGACATGGGTTGTCAAGGAGAGATCCCTGTACCTCCTAGCAGGTAAGAGCCGGAGGAGAGGAGCTGGTGTGATTTGGAGCAGATAGGCCTGCTCCTGGCTTGCAGCTGCCTCCTCTCCAGCACTTGGTGCTGTGCTGTGACCCAGAGGTGGAAGACATGGCAGGGCTCCCCAATTCCCTGTACAGTGCAAAGACAGCTTAAATATTAAGTGCTCACTCCTCTCCTGGCACTGCTCCAGAATAGAGGAGTGGGAATGATGGCAGTTGTGGGTGAGTAATTCACAAACCCTTTTAAGCTTAGCTGTCATATTATTTCTGCTGTTGCTCTGAAAATGGGATGCAGAGATGCTCTGCATGTTAGAGGAGGTGAAAAGCTTTGTTTCTGCCTGGCAGCTTCTCAGGTAGCTTAGTACTGGAAGAGGGATTAATTCTGTTTCATACAGACACTATCTGTCTGTGTGCAGCTCCTTCAACAAACAGGGCACAGATTTTGTTAGGTGAGATATTTTTGTGCTTGGCTTTATAAACAGCTGCTAAAAGTTGCTTTTGAAACAAGCAGGGGTGTTTGTGAAGTTGACATAGTTCTGAGATGCCTTGTATTAACCATCTCCTTTGCTCTGTAGATCCCACTCCTTCCTCAACTCGAACTCAGCAGAGGCTGTGGCCATGGGTCTGCTGAAGCAGTTTGAAGGCATGCAGCTCCCAGCTGCCTCCGAGCTGGAATGGCTGGTTCCGGAGCACGATGCTCCCCAGAAGGTAAGTGTGAGTGTGCGTGTGCACATTCAGAACGTTGTCAGAGCTGTTGGGAAGCTTCTGTGAAGGTAGGTGCGACTGTCTGAAGTTGCCAGAACAGAAAGGAGAGGGCAGTGAAGCACCCTGGATGGAGAAGCACACAATGCAGAGCTCCCACTGTGCTCTAGAAATCCTGAGTACATTTGATCATTCTCTCCTGAACTCCTGGCTTAGCACCCACTTTGTGTTCAGTGCCCAGGGGCTTTGCTAGTTCAGGTGAACGGAAGGATGAGTTTTGCTCTGGCTATTTGTCTATGCCTGAGCTGTGGTGTTGCCTGTGGCACTCTTACTGTGCAGCGGGTGGTAGCCTGGCAGTTGCAAGGGCAGAGGAAGCAATCTGGGAATGGCAGCAATTCTGTGCAGGGTAGAACTGGCCAGTGGCTCAGCTTGCAGCAGCTGCTCACTGGTCACTCTTGTGGAGTTTATTGATGGTCTGTTCGCTGTTGGTTTTCAGGGCCTGGGGCAGTCTCTAAAAAAGCTCTTTAGGCGTCCTGGCTGGTATAAGAAAAGGCAGCTTTCCAGAAAGCTCCTTCTGGTATGCTGGGAGTGTTCAGAGTGCCTGGAGAGAATGTGCATGGACCACAGTGTGCACTAACAGTCTCTACTGAGCAGTGTCCAGCTGGGTGACATAAGCATGTTCCCCTCTGGTGCTGGGGAGTTTGACTTTGGTGTCTGTCTTAGGGATGGATGCAACTAACAGGGGGGCAGTTGGTCCGTTTGCAGCACCCTGACTTAGGACTGCAAGACACGCTCTGCCTTATCTCTGCTGTGGGCCTCATCTCACAGCAGGAAGAGACTGCATCTCTTCCTTCTGTGGCCCTAACCACACCAAAGATGTGCTCTGGAGTGGCCTGCTCTGGAGGGCACCTCATTTAGTCTCAGTGTCTTCCATCCTGCTTGGTGCTGAGCTCTCTGCCAAACTCTTCATCCTGCCTGTGACCTGCTCATGCCCTGCAGGGCTGGAGCATCCACAACCTAGTGAGCTGGGAGACCAGCTTTACGTGGGAATCATGAGGCGACTTGTCCAGCTCCCTGGCCTGCCTGGAGAGTAGGAGGGGGGTGAAAATGCCTGGAAGAGCCCCTTTGGAGATGGGTGCATCAGAACTGGGCTCAGCTGCGGGATTATCCTACAGCAAGAGCGCTCAGATCCCCCGGGAAATCCTTTCTGCAGTCCCCCCATTCAGATGGGGTAGCCTAGTTTTGGGGCAGGTGCAGGGAATGGGTGCCAGGCTCTTTGCCAGAGATCCCATGCCTGTTAAGCCACCCTGTTGCATTGCCCTTGTGGTGCCAGGCAGGGATCTGACCCTCTTGCCTTCCTCTCCCAGCTCCTGCCCATCCCCGACTCTCTGCCCATCTCTCCTGACGATGGAGAACATGCTGACATCTACAAGCTGAGGATTCGTGTGCGTGGAAACCTGGAGTGGGCCCCGCCACGGCCACAGATCATCTTCAACATTCACCCAGCCCCAACGTAAGGACCTTGTGGGCAGCAGCCTTTGCAGACACCTGCCCTTTGCTAGAGTTGGTTATTTTCTCCCTTCTGCTTTGCATGTGGGGCTGCTCTCAGCCCGATAGTCTTGCAGCTGGTGCTGCAAGGCACAGCCAGCGCTTGCAGCCATGGCTGTGATGTACCAGGGCACAACAGGGATCTTTTCCCACGCCAAAGTATTTTCTATGCTTGAGTGGCAAAATGTGTGGCTGACTCAGCCAGAGCTGTGCCGATGAACAACCTATGGTGCTGGCTGCTGTCAGTGCTGGACTTGTGTGTCTTTTCTTGTCACTGGGCAGGAGGAAGGTGGCTGTGGCCAAGCAGAATTACCGGTGTGCTGGCTGTGGCATCCGGACTGATCCTGGTGAGTGCTCAGCCCCGACCCCTAGCTGGAAAGTGAACAAGTTGGAAAACGCTTGGGTTGGGTGGATTATGGCATGAAAAAAGTGGGTGGATTATGGCATGGAAAAATGGGATGCTCTTACCCACTATAATTACTCAGGCTCTGTCTGCAAGTCAGCATTTGCCACCCACAGAGGAGCCTCCTTCTCCAGGTGATTGTGGGGCTGTGGGAGGCAGGGAGCAGCTGACCTGCCCGCCTGGGGAGTTTTATGTTGATTTGTCTAAGACAAAATCATCTACTGGGGCCCTAGAAAGCAAGGGGCTTTGCTTACTTTCTATTGTCTGGTAGACTAGTGGGTTCACAGTGGCTGTATCCACAAGTTTAAGTCACAGGTTTCATGTGTCCCTCTAAAACTCCTAGTTTGGCCGATGGGCCATGCACAGAGCTGTACTGTCACAGTGCTCATCTGCTGTGGGTACAGCTGTGGAGCTCTTTGAAGCAGCTGCCTTCCTAATTGTGTAGGTAAATTTAACTCCCTGTGTCCAACAGGCAGGTTGCAAGCCCAGAGACAGTCTAAGCAGGCTCTTGCAGACTCCAGTCTGAGGCTGAAGATGGGCTGGCAAGGCTGCCCTGCCTGTTGGAAACTGAGCGACTCTGAAGTCCAATATGTGTCTAGGTAGAACCAGAAGCTACCTACACTTCAACTGATTTTTTCCATCTTCTTCGGCTTGGCCAGATTACATCAAGCGGCTGCGGTACTGTGAATACCTGGGGAAGTATTTCTGCCAGTGCTGCCATGAGAATGCCCAGACAGTCATCCCTAGCCGCATCCTGCGCAAGTGGGACTTCAGCAAGTATTACGTGAGCAACTTCTCCAAAGACCTGCTGAGCAAGATCTGGAGCGACCCGCTCTTCAATGTGCAGGATATTAATGCTGCCCTGTACCGGAAGGTGAAGTCTCTCAACCAAGTGTGGGTAAGGCCTTTTCACGTGGCTTCCTGAGGAAGGTGGTAGGGTGGGTGGCTGTATTCACTGCTCTGTGAATAGAGCAGTGCTCTGGTTTTGCTAGAGAGTCCTCTTCACTGCTGTTTCTGCAGAGGACTTGGAGATCTCAGAACTTGGTAAAAGGAGCCAGGTAGTATGGGGGGATATAAGAGAGTGGCTAAGTGACTTTGTCCAGCATCAAACAGCAAATGAGTGGCAGAGGTAGGAGTAGTCTGTCCTGACATCTCTAACTGTAAATGACATCCTGGAGAAGCTGGGGAAAGGCAGCTATTTTAATTTTTGAGGATTAAGAACCTCTGCAATATGTTTCCTTTTGCATCTTGCTCCCTGTACAGTAATGTAGAGTGAGAAGGAATTTGTCAGGTGCCCAGCTGGGCCTTGATGTACTCCTTGGAGCATGGGGATGACTTGTACTCACTTTATCCAGCCTGGTGTAAACATTTCTGTACTGGGAAACTGCAGCTGAGAAGCAGCAGCAGTCATCTCACTAGAGCATGAAGGGGAGCACACATGTTTAGTTGAGGCCTCTGCTCTGTTTACCAGTCTTGTGTCCCATCTTCCTTACCAGCTGCTGCGAATCCAGCTCTTCCACATGAAGAACATGTTCAAGACCTGCCGTCTGGCTAAAGAGTGAGTCCCAGGGTGCAAGTTTAAGCTGTTTTGCTGTCCTATGTCCCTTGTATGGCGATTTGCAATGGGATCTGTGCAGACTGTGGGTAGATATAGTCTTTCAAAGTCTGTCTCAACGTCTCTCTGACCTCTGAGATTTTTCCTGTCTCTGGCCACTAGCACTGTTGAAGTGCTGGAGTTCCAGGGGGCCTGTGAGCACAGGGGACTGAAAAGTGCATTTGGTCCCTCTTAATCAGCAGAAGGGAGCTGATTCAGGGTCCCCTTGGCATCCCTCACTTTCTAAAGGCTCGTTCCAGCCTCTCACTGCAAGTGACTGGATAACTTAAGATACTCCATCTGCAAACCTAGAGCAACAAGCCCAGATTCTTCCATATGGAGTAGAACGCAAACCACTGAAACTGGCAGGGTTATGTGATAGTGGGTGGAAAGTATCTGGAAGTTCAGGACAAGGCAGTGTCCAGCACTGACCCTGTTTCTACCCTCGCTGTGCCTCTTCAGCTCACTCAGACCCTGCAGACTAAAATGTTGGGTGTCCCGTCCCAGCTGCTGGCTACCAGCTCTGCCAGGTCCTCTAAAGCAAGTGCATCCCAGTCCCGCTCTAGTGCTGTGGAACAGTTGTGCTGCAGCAGCCAAGGAAGGTGGGAATGAGCAGTGAGTGAGGAGGTGGGTGGAGGGAGAGGCAAAACAGAAGCAGTGAACAGAGAGGGGACTGAGTTAGTGGAATTTCTCCCCTCTGAGGTCTGGCTTCTCTGCCCTCGCAGCCTCCTCGACTCCTTTGATGCAGTGCCAGGACATCTGACAGAGGATTTGCACCTCTACTCCCTGAGCGACCTCAGTGCAACGAAGAAGGGAGACTTGGTGCCTCGCTTGACAGAGCTCCTGAAGGCGGGCAGCCTGCATGTTCAGAAGTGCATGGTAAGGCCTCCTAATCTGCCCTCCACATAGCTCAGCATCCTCTGGGGCACCTTTTGGAGCAGAGCAGGCTTTACTGCATAAATAATCAATGCCTTTTATTAGCTGAACAACTGCAGAATTAAAGGAGTTAACTGGTAGAGCCCCTGCCTGCTCCATAAAGTTGCCACCTGCCTGTGCGGGTTGTTTCTTACCCTGGTTTGACACTGTCCCCCAACACATGCTGATTCTGCCTTGCTGTGCTCAGTGCTGGGGAGGAACAGTCCTGCTCGGGTGGAGCAGGGCAACGTGTCTTACTGTTTATCTCCCACTTGGTCGGACAGGGAGATGAGCATCTGACCAGTTCTTCCTTGCATTTTCTCCTAGCTGTGCCAAGCCAAAGGTTTCATCTGTGAGTTCTGTCAAAATGAGGACGACATCATCTTCCCCTTTGAGCTCAGCAAGTGCAAGACGTGTGAAGGTGAGAGCTGGGGGAACCTGGGAGGGGACAGGCACCTGGCCTGGTCTTATCTCCCAGTTTGTTTTCAAATGGCATTGGTGCTAGCACAGGCTGAGCCAAAGATGGACCCAGGCAGACTAGGTGCCTGTGTGCACAGCCTGTCTCTGCATTGCACCAACAGATCAGCACCATAATGGTGTTTGGCCGGAGTTGCAGGTATGGTGGGGTGTGTAGCTGCCTTCCTGAGCGTGCAGTGTGCTGCCTGTCCCAACTGCAGTCCGCAGGGTAACAGCTCAGCTCTGCAGCGAAGCATATGCTGCTTCCAGAACCATGACAGAGCCCCCACTTGTAATGTTTGTCCTGCCGTGGCATTTGCTTCGAATATCCTCCTGCACCAGTCTGGAGCGTTCATCTGCAGGGGATAGGGAGCCAGGCAGTCTGTCAAGCCTACCCTGTCCCTCAGCTGTGAGCCACGCTCTCCTCCTCTCCCCTGCAGAGTGCAAAGCCTGCTACCACAAGTCCTGCTTCAAGTCCTCCCACTGCCCCCGCTGTGAGCGGCTCCAAGCCCGGAGAGAGCTGCTGGCCAAGCAGAGCATGGAGTCCTATGTCTCGGACTACGAAGATGAGCTGGAAGAGCAGGAGGCAGTGGCAGCCACATGAGATGTCATGATGGAGGAGCAGATAGTGGGTTTATTTCTGCCTGTGGCCTTCGTTGCTGGAGACGGAGCGGACTCCGAGCCAAAAGGACCTGTGATAAGGAGGAGCAGAGGGAGGGCTGGCTTGCTGGATGCCTGGAGCCCTGTCCCAAAGGGATCTGCCTTTTCCTATGCAGCAATGCTGAGCTGGGAAAGGGGGAAGCTTCCACTGTCTGGTCTGCTCCAGGCACCAGCTACACCGGCTGATGCCTTTGCTTGGGGAGAGGCAGCTGCTCCCGTCTGTCCTGCAGGCAGAACATGGGCCTTTACCAAGCAGTTGCTAATGTGCCTCTGCACCCTTCACCTTTGGGTGCTGCTGGGCCAGGCAGGGTTGATTTGCCAGTCCCCATGCCCTCCTCCCCGGGCAGGGTCTCCAGTGAGGTTGGCAGTTTCTGCTCATCAACTGGATGCTAAAAGCTCTTGCTGTGGCTCCCTGGAGCAGGGCTCAGCTCTCCAATTCCTTCCATCCCTTGTCCTGCTGCTAGTGTGTGTGTGTACATTGAGGAGGGCTGCATCTGGGCGATGACTGTGGATTTGACGGCCTCCTCCTTCAGATCTGCCTTGAGAGACCGATTGCCTTCACCGCAGCTCCCAGCAGAGGAGGTGCAGAGACGATGCCCGGTGTGTGTCCTGCCTCTCCGTGCTGCCTGCATGCGGCCACTCTCTCCCCTTGCAGAGCGGTGTGTGCTGCAGGGAGGCATCGCGCAGGCAGCAGCCGTCAGGTGCAGCCGCTCTGGGGGACAATGTGGCAGGGCCATCCATGGAGACAGGTCTGCCTGGCAGGAGCACGGGGTGAGTGAAGCAAGGTGGGGATCGTGGCCCAGTCGAGCTGTGCGGTGATGGGAGAGAGTGCCCAACTGCTCTGCACATGCATTCCTCCTCACGCTCCTGCGCTGCCCTCCTGGGAACGCGTCCCTCTTAAGTCCCCTGGCAGTGACAGGAGGACCTGCCTGGTGTGCAGGTATCTTGTAACTGGGATCATTTGGGATATGTGCAGAGCTTCAGCCTTCTGGTCACTTCCCCACCGTCAGCCCCAGTCTCAGTTTGTTCTTTTGGGCAGTTTTTAGTTTGCTGGATTTGGTTTTATTTTTTAGAATGCCTGTTTATCTTCTTAACTGTTTGTCCCTCTGCGAGGTGGTGCGGGATTGCCTCCGTAGGGGACACGCAGTCTGCTCGGCACTCGCTGATACAGAAACCTCCAGGGCTGTTCTGCTCCCTGCAGCTCGTCCCTGAGCAGGGCACGCGTTTGCCAGGTGCCCCCTCTCCAGGTGCTCCCTGCGGATAGGAGTGCCTGCGCCAGCAGTGCACATGGAGAGGGCATTGGGAACAGGGCATTGCCCTGGTCGCCCTCTCACCAAGACAAGCCCAGCGCCCTGGGAGGCACATGGCAAACACTGCGTTGTGGGCCGAGTGGCCTCCTTAGGGGGTGTCATGGGGATGTTGGTCTTGGACATGGCAGGGAAGAAGGCAGGCGGGCGTCCAGCACGTCAGCATGGGGGCGAAGCACCTGCCCGGCCCGATTGTAACACGGTAGGAAGAGCAGTTTGGCCTGTGCATGTGTGAGAAGGGCGCTGAGGGGCAGGGGGACTGTACAGTGGCAGGAGGCATTTATGGGCAGCAGCTCTCGCAGCACGTGCTCTTGCTCGAGGCTTGGACGTGGTCTCTTGTGACGGCCCTGCTGAGTGAGGGCAGAAAGGCAGGGGAGAGGCTGCGGAGTGGAGAGCTGGTGCGGAGCGAAGCCGGGCTGAGCACGAGGGGCTTGGAGGGGCCTCGCTCGGAGGGACAGGCTGCCCCACGCAGTGTCTCTGTCCCGCTGCGCGTTGCGGAGCCCGAGTGTGGCAGGTCACAGTGAGGTCTTGCAGGGACGCAGTGGTGTGGGCCCGGGGGAGCAGCTCCCTGGGACAAGATGCCTGTAGCTGCGGTGGAGTCTGTTCTACGTCCTAACCCATGGGTGCAGCCTCTCCCCTGGGGTGGCTGCACGCAGAGCTGCAGATGTGGCAGGGCTCTCTGGGGAAGTCACCCCCGCTCTGCCCTTGGGGTTTAGCCCCTGGTGCTCTGCAGCGTCCTGGCCAAGCCAAGGGCTGCTGAGTGCCAGCTCCAGTGGGTCTAGCCTGCAAAAGTTCAGCTCCCCACCTGCTCCCTTGTTTTGTTTTGTTCTAACCTTTTCCTTCATCTTGCTCATTCTGCCCAGGGGAGCAGCTGCTCTTCTGCTCCCCCTTTCAACGCGTGGGCGTTCGGCAGCCTCGACGCTGCAAGCCCTGGGGCTGCCAGACGCTGGTCCCAGCTTGCCGGAGGAGAGCGCTGCCTCTGCTCTTGCCTGCTGTCCCTCTGTGCTGCCCTCCTCGTGCTGCTGCCCAGCTCAGCAAAGATGGTAACTGCCCCCTCCCAGAAAGGCATCCCGGGCACTGTAACTTCGGGCACGCTGTTTTGTTTAAAGCACTTTAATGTTGTGGGATTCCGGCCGACATGCTGCCCACGGCTGTTTCTAGAAGCACTGACTATGTATAGACAGGAGTGAATGCATTTGGGTTTACTTGTGTTTTCCGCCCTCCGCCACGGGCTCTGTGCGGAAGCGCCCCCGAACTCGCAACGTGGCGATGGTCTCCAGCCAGGGTCGTGCTCCACGCTAACACTGCTGCCTTGCCCGGGCCGCACAGCCCCGACTGCTGCGACGAGGACTGGGACTCGCCAAGGCAAGCGAGGAGCCCCCCCGCTGGACTATTGCACAGCATAGCCACGAAAATGCCGTCCCTAATAAACTACGTTAACAAAGGAGAGGCCTGGTGGTGGTGACAAAGTGTAAACTGTCGGCCTCTCCTTGCAGGATGGATGCTGCAGAGCAGGAAGGGATGATGGAGAGGGATGCAGTAGCTGTCAGCAGGAGGCCCCAGGGTGACCTTTTCCTGCAGCTTTGCTGCTGTGGGCAGCATCGGTGGGGACAACAAACCAGCCTATGTGACTGCACAGATGGGGCCAGGATCCCATGGCTGAGAGGGAGCAGAAGGGAGCTGCTGATTGGGAGTGGCTGACTGAGGGGTGCTCTCTAACATGATCCGTTTTTGAGGGTGTCCTTACTGCTACCAAAATGGTCCCGGGGGTACAGCCTGAGCCCCAGAAGCCCCTTCCCTGCTTGGCCCCTGCCCCAGCATCTCCCTTGGGGCAGCGCTGCATGTCTTGCTGCATGGCTCTCCATAAACACCACAGACAGAGGAACTGAAGATTGCAACCTTTAAAGCAAAGCACCAGCATCACTGTGAGGATGCGCACGGTTGCACAGTGCTTGCTCTATGTGAGGTGAAGCTTGGTGGGCCTGGAAGGCAGGGAAGCTGCAGGAAGCCAGGCAGGAGGAGGTCATTTTCTTTGTGCTCTTCCCTAGAAAAGCCTTGCTTGGCCCCTAAACTAAGCTGGGGTTACAGCAGCAGCAAAGGCAACTTTGGCTTATTCCTGAGCATAGCTTATTCTGGCAGGAATCTCACAGACAGGAGTAATGCTGTGATATCTCAACTGCCCTGCACAGGCTCTGGGAAGGTGCCTGCACAGCTACCCCTGGAAAGGAGCTAGAGCAGGGGGCTGAAGCCAGAGGAAAGACACCTGCAGCACCCTGGTGCTTGCTGCTCTGCGGCATCTCCTTGGGCAGCACCCAGGACGATCGCTGCAGGGTAGGAGCCAGCATCTTGGCAAAGGCACCGGCTGCCCCCAGCACAGAGGAGCACAAGCAACCGTGAAGCGCGCTCAGTCCGTGACCCTGTTTGCAACAGGGGTGCCGCAGAGCCGCTCACTTGTGGAGCTTGCGGGGGCTGTAGCGACGCTCAAACTGGCCCACGTCAAACTTCCTCTTGCAGCCGGCGTAGTTCATGTAGCGGATCTTGCCGAACACGGCGCGCTCCGTCCAGCCGTGGTCGTGGATGCCGCAGATGGACCAGAGGCAGCCTGCGGGACACACACACAGCGTCAGCATCCCTGCTCTCAGGGGGGCCTGGGTTGCAGCTGGGACATGGAGGCAAAGGAAAACCGGGCAGAGCAGGGGGAGAAGAGCTGGGTTCTTTGTAGGGAGCTCTCCTCACCCTCTACTGGTCATCAGAAGGCTGATTCCCACCCCATGCCCCCTTCTGTAGCTTGCCTACATATCCATTGGGATCCCTCCCATCCAGCTCGTAGCGGTCATTGAGGTAGATGGCAAACTGCAGAGCTTCCTCAGGGGAGTGCGTCCACTCCAGGATCTTCTTGGCCCAGTACATCCGCAGGAAGCCATGCATCTTGCCCTCCTGGACCATTTGGAGCTGTGGAGAGAGGGGCAACCTGCAAGAGCGGGTCCTTGCCTGTTAGCCTCTCCCCTTTGGGAAAACCAGAGGCTCTTAGGCACCGCTGGAGTGTGACATCCACCTACCCACAGGGCCATGCCCAAACAAGTGTCTTCCTCCTCGCCTGGGAGCAGGTGAGGAGGTGGCAATACAGCAATGCCCACCTAGAAGGTCCCACCCCCAGATTTTGGGAGCATTGGATTGCTGGGGGCTCCAGGCAGACAGCACGGCTGCTGGGGTGGGGAGGTGCTCCATATTTCAAGATGCATCAAGAGACATGGGGCGCTACCTGGGCAGCGTTCCAGAGCGTGTCGTGCGTGTTCCCCTGCTCCAGTTCCTGAAGCTTGTAGAGAAAAGGCCTCTTGTCTTTAGCATGGAGCTTCAGTGTGGTTTGTGCCCAGTTGTAAGCACCTGTGAGGCAGAGACCAGAAGCAACACTGAGTAACCTGCTCCCTGCAGAGCTCCAATACAGTGATATGGAAACAGGCTGCATTGAAGACACCAACCCCACAGGCACCCCAGTAGAGGTGGTTTCTCCATCTCTCTGCCACAAGGTATCAGCAAGCTCCTGGCCCACATCCAGAAGGTACCGAAGGATGACGCACTACAGCCCCCATGGCTCCTCCCCTAGCAGAGAGGGGGGATTGCTAGTTTGGAGTGACCATAGCAGGGTAGTGGCCTCGTCCCATCCCTGCCCACCTGCCCCTGAGGTGCTACCTTGAACACTGTCGTAGTTCTTGTTGTAGTAGCAGAAGTTTTCAGCCAGCTCCCGCCGCACTACGGCTTCCTCCACAAAGACGTCAACGGACTCCTTGTGCTTCCCGTGGTGTTTCTGCACCTCCAGGATGGCTCGCTGGGTGGAAACCTGGCCTGGGGACCAGGACAGGGCGCAGGTCAGGCTGCCACTCTGAGCTGCTGCGCTTGGTCCTGCTGCTGCACCTCTACCCTCAGCCCCACACGCAGGGCACGGAGCCGAGGTGCTCACCGAAGTGGAACCACGGTGACAGGTTGCTGAGAGCCGCCTTATTGGGGTCGTTCCGGTGGGAGCCGAAGGATGCCAGGCGCTCGGCAATGAAGGACTGCAGCACAGCCAGCCCTGCCGCAGTGCCGGGGGTCGCCCACGCCACCTCCTTCACGGTGCGATCCACCTGCAAGCTGGAATCACAGGCCTCCCAAGCGACGGGCTGGGCAGCAACCGGGCAGCGTGAGCGCCTTGCTGCGCGAGAGCCGAGCCCCGAAAGCTGATGCTCTTTAGCCACTGCTGCCCTGACCGTGTTCCCTGGTGTCCTCTCAGGACCGGCCCCGAGCAGCAAGCCCCCAACCACTGCCCATTGCTTACCAGCCCAGCATCCACTCAGCACCGCCGCCCTCAGCAAAGAGCTGATGCTTGTGGACTGCTAGAATGGGGTAGGAGCCTGGGGTGCCCTCAGCTCTAAACCACTGGTGTGTGACCTCAGGAAAGTCCCTGCCCCTTCAAGCCCTACTATTCTCCTGCCAGGATTGCAGAGCAGCAATTGAACTGTCTGGGAATGGGCACGAGCAGGAGTGGAAGGGTGGCTCCCTCTTACCTCTGCTGGGGTGGAAGAGGGATACGGGTGCTGGATGACGGGAGGGAACTCGGTGAGGAACTCCGGGAGCTGTCTGTGGATCTTGCTCCGGATGGTCCGGGCACTGTACTCCTGCTTGGGGGAGGTGACCCAGCAGGGCACAATGTTGTGGGCATCAACCTGGGAAGCAGAGACGTGGAGGAGACTATGGGCAGGAGGAGAAAACACTCCTGATGATATGACACACAGATAATCCTTGCACTGCATTTTCTGACAGAAGGGGATATTTCCCACTTGTCTGACTAAAGTTTGATGGGGAGATCCACGAGAGACCCCTGCTCAGGTCACTGCAAAGTACCTCCACAGGCAAAAAAGCCAGAAAACCTCCCGTATCTCAGCCCTCATGGTTTTCCCCACCTGCGCCGTCCCATTCCAGGGTGCAGGGACCTACCTGTGCAAACGGCACATCCTCCGGCAACCGCTCTCTGACGTCTTCCACCCACTGCTGGGGGACACGGAGGGGGCAGAAATCTGTGACCAAGCCACCCACGCCATGCCTCACCACGAAGGCGGGCAGCACGTCCTTGGCGTAGCCCAGCAGCACGTGGAAGGGGATGTTCAGCTCTGTGCACTCCTGCAGCGAAGGGGAAAAGGTGAAGCAAAGGCTGGGCCTCTGAAGACATGCCCTCAGCCCGATCTGCTGCAGGACCAGCCCTGCTTCTCCTTCCCCAGGAACTCTGTCCCTGCCATGTCACACGGGATGTCGCCACGTGAACCTCCCCGCAACGGTCTGTACCTTGGCCACCTCCTGCAGGCCCCGCAGCATGAAGCCATAGTGGCGGATGGTGGCGTCCAGGAATCTGGGCACCAGGCAGAAGCAGACACGCAGCGGGAGCTCCTGCTTGAGGGCCAGCCGCTGGGCGTAGAGGAAAGCCCAGTTATCTGTGGAGAAGGAGCGTGGGACCGTGTGAGATGGGTGCTCTTTATCTCCTCGCTCCTGGCTAGGCTGGTTCCTACCTTGCACACGCTGGTCTCGGCACATCCAGTAAAGGATGCACTTGGCATTGTCTTTGAGCTCCGAGCCCCGCGAGATGAGACGAACCCGCTTTTTGTTGTACTTGAACTCCCGCACGGAGGGGGCTGCCTTTCGCCGGGCCTCCCGCACGGCCTCCTCCAGCTGCCCCGTGGCCACCTCCTGCTTATTCTGCTTCAGAGCTGCACGGGGCAACTCTGCAGCATCTGCCTCGGCCTCAGACTCATCCCCTCCGGCTGCTTTTCGCTTCCCTTTCTTCTGGGGCATCCTCAAGACCGTCCTGGAACGCTGGGACACACACGGCAGCCTCCGGGATCCAGACGAGGCAGCTGCAAAGGGGATGACCAGCCGTGCCAGGGCAGCGTGAGGATGCGCAAGTCCTGCAGGCAGAAACGAGACCCAAGGCAATGCCCAGGGAAGAACACGCAGGGAAGCACCAAGAAGGTGCAGAATACGACAAGGCAGGTCGGTGTGAGGGCAATGGTGTCGCAGGGGGCTTGGACCACCCCGTCCCCTGTGCATGGCCGTGGAACGGGGAAGATGCACACGCGCTGGGGGTGACGCGGCCACGCAGAACAGGACCCACCAGGGAGAGCTGCGCGCGGGCCGTGAAGCGGCAGCCGAGGGGGCCGGTGCTGCCGAGCCCGGTGACCCCTCGCGGGACGGCACCGCCGGCTCTGCCCCCGCTTCCGCGCCCAGCGCCCGCCCGGCCCCAGCGCGCCCCGCCGGTACCCGGGGGTGAGGCCGGGACGGGGACGGGAGCGCGGAACCACCCTGGGCATCCCCGGCGCCCCTCACCTGCCGCGTGCGCCGCGCCCGCGCGTTACACAACGCGCCGCGGAAGGGGCGGGGCCGTGGGCGGGGCTCGGCGG
Source organism: Eudromia elegans (assembly GCA_003342815.1). NCBI lineage: Eukaryota > Metazoa > Chordata > Aves > Tinamiformes > Tinamidae > Eudromia > Eudromia elegans. The sequence goes on from PTEX01000002.1 coordinate 11,110,589, forward strand.
CGAGGGCGGGGTCTATGCGGCTGTGGGCGGGGCTTCCCGCTCGGCACCGCCTGCTCCCGGCAGTGCCCCCAGGTGCCGGTACCCCGGGTGTGCGGCTGTACCTTGGAGGTGGGAGTGTACCCCGGTGTGCGGCTGTACCCCGGGTGTGCAGATGTATCCTGGGAGTGCGGCTGTACCCTGGGAGTGCGGTTGTACCCTGGGGGTGCGGATGTACCCTGGGAGTGCGGCTGTATCCTGGGGGTGCGGCTCTACCCCAGCAGCGTGCCTGTACCCTGGGAGTTCAGCTATACCCTGGAAGTGCAGCTCTACTCTGGGGTTGTGACTGTACCCTGACAGTGCGGCTGTACCCTGGCAGTGTGACTGTGCCCTTGTAGTGTGATTCTGCCCTGGCAGTGCCCCCAGGGTGCCTGTCCCCTCATGGTGGGACTTCACCTGGCAGTGCCCCCCCCATGTCCATTTACCCCAGCAGCATAACTACCCCCGCAGTGTGCCGGTACCCTGGCGGTGCCCCCTGGGTGACTGTACCTTCCCCATGCATGTGTCCCCTGACGGCACCCTCAGCGCACCCTCAGCGCCCGCAGCCCGCCCGTCTCCCGGCCCTGCCTCCGTGCGGTGCCAGCCTGGCGCTCCCTGGGGACTCCGGCCCCAAGAACGAGGAAGCGGCTCCGGCTCCCGCAGCTCCGGCCTGGCCCGGGCCGGGGGGGAAAAGCCCCCCCCCGGGCGGAGACCGCCCTTCCCGAGCGCCGCCCGCCCGGCAGCCGCCCCCGGCGGCGCTTCCTCCCCGCGGCGCGGGGACGGACCCCGCCGCGAGGCCGCCCCGTGTCCCCGCGCCGGGCGCTGCGCTGCCTCCCCTGCCGCCACCCCTGCTGCTGCTGCTGCTGCTGCTGCTGCTGCTGCTGGGCGGCCTCGCCGCGCTCGGGATGGGTAAGGGCCGCGCGGCGCCGACGCTGCCCGGGGCGCGCGGGGCGGGACGGGGCGGCGAGGCCCCGCGGCCGCAGCACGCAGCCATCCCCATCGCTTGCAGACGGGGCGTTTTGTTCGTCTCTGTGGAAAGGCTTGAAAATCGCTGGGTTGCCCCCACAGAGCGGGGTGCCCGCGGAGGTGCCGTCGCACAGCGCTCCCGGCCCGCCCGTGTCCCCCGGGTTTCGCCCCCGCGGGTTTCGCTCCCTTCACGGCATCGCCTTGGCTGCCTCAGAGAGCCCTGTGTGGGTGGCAGCGTGCGCGGGTTCACGTGGGCCTGGAAAAGGGCAAACGCTGCCTGAATATTTGCCCTGCAAACAAGGCGGGAGAGGCGCTTATTTCCCTAAGAGCCCCCGGGCTCCTCCGACAGCGCCCGGCCACCTGGCAGGACACACGGCACGGGTCGCACCGGACCCCACGGCCCCCAGGAGCGTGCAGGGTCTCAGCGTGTCCCTCAGCTCGCCCCCAAGCTCGCGAGCTGGGGTTTGTTGGGGCGTCTTCTGGGCAGTCCAATGGGGCCGGTTTTCCCCGCTCACGTTATTTATGCCTCACGTTATCAGTTCCTGAATATCTGCACCAGAGATGTTTGTGTAACTCCTGATGAGATACCAGCGTGTCTCGTGGTAAGCAGTTCCTGAACAGCTGCTCTTCCTGTCGGACGGGTTTGTTCGACTTCCTCCAGGGATGGTCGAAGGTGGTGGAACGTGACTTATCTCAGAGGCCACAGGGAGTTTCTGCCCCAACACTAGAGATATCCATGGGTTGTTCCTGGTTTGTCAGCCTGTGAGACTTACTGGCCCTTCCAGGCCTGTGAACCAGGGGCTGTTATTGGACCTCCATGCCTGGCACAGCGTGGTGAACTCCCATTCCTGCCTTTTGGTGGCTCCGGGTCCCTTTGGGAGCTCAAGCGTGGTGGCGACGCCGTGCCTGGCACAGCCATGGTTGCAGCTGTTCACAACAAGCCTTGCATGCTTCTCTCTCCAACCTCTTTGCAGGGTCCACAGACACAGATGTGATAGTGAGGGTGTCCCCAACTGTCTCAACCTTCTCGAGACCCTCCGAGACCTCAGCGCTTCTGCTCACCACTACCTCCGCCAGCACAGCCACCCCTCCTCCCTCCAGCTCTGAGGTGGGGTCCTCCACCCCAGAGGAGAGGTCCAGTACGCCCCCGCACACCTTCACAGAGAGCACTGCGACCGCTTGGGGCAGCAGCCCCACAACCTCCAGTGTCACCATGGCAGCTGAGACCCACAGCTCTGCCAGTTCGCCCCGCGGCACCACCATGGTTCAGGTAGCATCTAGCACCACAAGGAGGAGCACCCCTGATGCCCAGTCTTCAGCCACCACAGCTGTGACATCCACTGATGCTGAGACAACAGCCAGCATGCCCATGGAGACCAGCACAAACCCAGGCATCAGCTCAACCAGAGACGACACAAGCAGGATGCCTCCCTTCACCTCTTCTCTTCTTACTACCACCATGGAGAGCACCACACTTGCCATGAGCACCAGTGAAGAGCCATCCACAACCTCCCCCCTTCGCAGCACATCCCAGGAGACCAGCAGTGTGGCTCCCACTACGATGACTCCTTCCATCACGGCAGAAGAGACAACCACTTCAGCTGGGTCCTCGACATTGCTGGAAAGCACCATGACCGCCCCTGTCACCAGCACAACGGTTCCCGAGAGCAGCCCCACTGCCACCCAGTCAGAGACCACAGCTGGGACCACCCCTGGCATCTCAACCTCGAGGACAACCCTGGACAGCACAACAGCACCTCAAGCCTCAAGTGCAGCAACACGTGAGTACATCTGAGGGGGTACTTAGAGACTGGGGACGTACTCAGGGCTGTGTGTGAGGATTAGGGGAAGGATCTCCAGTCCTGCTCCTGATGGGTACACAATTACTTCATGTGCAGCCTGCACACGTCCCCTGTTGTTGGCCCCAGGGTATTTGCCACCTCTCTGTAAGCATACAGGCACTGAAGAAGCGGGGACCTGGCAGCAGAGGAGGCCTTATTTTTTTGTTTAGTCCTTTCCCAGCTGTAGAAACTATAGGAGCATCTTGCATCTCTGCAGGCATGGCTGGTATAACCTCACCTTACTCATCCCCGGAGCAATCTTCCTCCGCCACTAACTCAACCCCAAGTCCAGAGGTTACCACCAGCACCACCACAGATGAGCCAACGACACCGCTCGTCTGCCCCAGCGCTGCAACTAACACCAGTAAGTGCTTCTCACCTTCTAGGACTCCAAATCCTCCTCCAGCTGGGCTGACAGAGCTGTGTGTGCCCCGCTGCGCCGTGGGCATTGCCATCACCCCAGCATTGCAGTAGCCATAGGGCTTCCCAGCAGCTGGTGTGTGGGTGTCCAGGCTGGCCTGTGGAGCCCAGTGCCTTTGTGGTGTTCTTGATCTGGACACGCTGATGGCCTGTGAGATGTGTCCTGGTCCCTCGGGAACATCAAGGCAGGTAGCAGCCTGAAAAGCAGGTCTGAAAAGACCTACCAGCCTTGAATGGTGGAAGGGAGACCTCTTCCACACCCCCTCCCTCCACATGCCCATCTCGAGCTCTCTCCTGCTGCTGGTGGAGATGGACTAAACAAGAGCAGTGTGGGTTTTCCCAGCTGTGTTGTAGGTGGAGAGCAGCAGCCCTGTTTTCTGTACACAAGGAGACTCATTCACCTGCCACTGTAGGGGATACATGACATGACCAACCTATGGTCTGAGAGAAGGGCCTGTATGTCTCAGTGCCAGGTCTGGACTACGGAGCTGGCTTCTGTCCCCTTAGCTCCCTCTGCTTTGTCACATGCTTTGCTGCATAGCCTTGGACAAGCTATTTCCTCTCTCCGTGCTTCCCTGTGCCATATGGATGGTGATATAGATCCCAGGTGGGGACAGTGCTGTCTCTTGTGATGGACACATCTCTGGAAGCAGGGTGCAGTGGTCTTGGGGAGAGGGCTCTGGATCCTACCACAGTGCAACTGAAGGGCTGGAAGGGATAACAATAATCACATTTTCTGTTCCTAGATGCATCTCACTTCTTTCTATCACTGCGCCTAAGTGTTCCCCTGGATCTTGAGAACTCCGTGGCTCAGGAGCTGATTTTGTCCAAGGTGAGACCTTATAGAAGTGCACTGAAGAGCAGGTGCTGGTTTGCATCAGCTAGCCAAGGTGGGGTAAATGGGGAGGGAATCACAGCCAGAGCAAGGAGAATGACTGTAGCTTGCATGGAGCCCTTTCAAGTGAAAGAAATTCTCCTTCAGCTGGGCTGACCCCGTCTCCTGGTGGGAAATGGGTACCAGGTAGCCCCTCCTAAGGCATTTTTAAATGCTGTGGGGGTTTCACGGCTGTCCTCTCTCTCCAGCTCCGTGGGGATCTGCAGACTGCATTCCCGTGTGCCGGCTTCACAGTGGAGTGGCGAGGGAAGAGGAGGACCTGAACGCTCTCCTCCCAGCCTGAGGACCTGCAGGGCAGGGACCTGAGTAAATTTGCAAGTCTTCTCCTCTCAGTTCCTCAATCCATGTCGGTGTGCCTGTCTAGGGTAACCTGTGCAGCTCCTGTTGAACCCAGACTCCGATCCAACACTGCACCCCTGCCTGCCAAGGGCCACCAGTGCACCCTGCACCCCACTGTTCCCCCGGGCTGGGGTGGTCCCTGCCAATTCCTGCAGTCTGTTGCATCTCACCCCATTCTGCAGAGCTCAAGACCTCCCATGGCCTGTACCAGTCCCGATACCCACTTGTGCTGTGCCCTGGTTCTCTCAAGGGGCTGGAAGGAGAGTCAGGCTGCCCATGAGACCCTACAAGGGCCAGGCTTTTATAGATAGAGTGGCAATGAGGGATGGCTGAGTCATAAAAGCCACATTGGGGCTGATAAATGAGAGAAAGGAGACCTGGAGATCCTGCTCCTGGGTTTGTTAACACTGGTAGGTGGCAAGTCTCTATGTCCAGAGCTTAGTCTGTTGGTAGTAGTGACCTCCAAGGCTTTTTAGCCTGGAGATACTGCAATACCAGAACCCTTGGAGAGCTGCTGCTAGATGGGAAGAGGTTGGAGGGCTGCTTTGTGTCCGGAGCAGGGCCAGGATGGAGTACGGGGGTGGCTCTGGGAATGAAATAGAAGAGGAAATGAGCCCCGCTTGTCCAAATGACTACAGCCCGGGGGCCAGCCGTGCTCTTCAGCCCTGCAGCGTGAAGGATGAGTGAAAATGAAGCTCATCAGCTCTCCCCTTTGGGTCTGCCTGTGGTGTTGGTAATGGAGCAAAGCACTCACACCAACACAAGCAGGGGAGTAAAGAGAAATCCCACATTTTCTATGCAAATATGATGCCTTTTTTTTCCCAAGTTGCCTTCCTGGATTTTTGGCTTCACTCTCCAGCAGAGTTACAGTGGAAGAAAACCAACTGGATCCAACTGGGAAACAAATGATCTGATTACTCCTTAGGCACCAGCAGTGTCCCCCAGCTACGATGAATTCCTGCACAGCTGGACCTTTATTTATGTGCTTCCTTCTCTGAAATAAATGATGGGCTGGGAGATTTGTTTTCATGGTTCCCCAAAGTGGAGAGCAGGGCATTTTCTTACCCAGAACCCAACTGCTGGGATCAGGGTTGGGGGCAGTGGGCTGGTATCCCCCAGGTATCCCCCAGGAAAACCTGCCTGGCTGCAGATCTGATGGTGGGAGGGTGGGAATAGGAAAGCCTTTCCATGCAGGTGGATCTCAGCCCCCAACATCCAGCCTCTGAATGGGACCCGGGGGCCTGCAGCACCCCCTGCCTTGCTGCTCTCTGCCCCATTACAGCCCTGCTGCCGCTGGGGCAGCTGTGTGCACAGTGGGGCCAAGGAAACCCCACGGGCTGTGGTTCTCCCCTTGTTTTTTTCCAGTCTCCAGCTAAGGAGACGGCTGTAGTGCCCGTCCCCCTGCAGCAAAGTCACTTATTAACTGATTAATTGGGCAGATAAAATCAAACTGGAGCAATTATTACCTTAGCAAGTCACCTCGTGGAGAGACTGGAAACTAAATTAATGAGCAAAATAGCTGTGCTGTTCTTAGGGGTTATTTTTGTCCGATCTCTTTCTGCAGCCTTTGTTTGGACTTACGGTCTACGAAGCCTTGGAAAAGGAAAGGGCTGGTGGCAAGGGCGGGTGAGAAGGTGCCAATCCAGCTGGGATGGGGCATGCGAGGGGGCTGCAGGAGGGTTCTGATGGGAAGCCAGACTCAGGGACTCCAGTCTCCTTGGGTTATTATCCATTTGGGAAAAGCCGGCAGCAAGGCAGGATGGGCAAAGGTGCTTTGAAACCTCCCACATTCCGCTGGCTCCTGCCGTCACTTCAGGGCCTTGCCTGTGCCACCTCCTCCTCTTCCTCACGGGCTGCCCATCGCCTGGGACGGTGCCTGTTGCTCCTGGCCGTGTCGGCGGTGGGCGGACACTGCTTGGAGCTGCGCAGGCTGCCTTGGGCACGTGCTGCCGCCAGCCCCTGCGTCTTTGTGGGGCAGAGGGTAAGGCTCGTTCCTCAGGAATTCATCCGGTTCCTGGAGATGTATCCACCTCCCCCTCAGGAAAGGCAGAGAGCGCAGCCAGCCCCGCATCCCGGATGCCCCTCGCATCCCGTTGCTCCAGGGCTTTGTCTGGCGTTTTGGAGCTCTTGCCGTGGCCATCAGCATCACGGCACAAGCGGCCCCTGAAATTGTGGGAGCGTCAGGCCGAGGAGCGCGGGCAGCCAGGGCAAAGGGTGCTAGAAGGGATGCCCGAGCCGGATGCCTGCTGGGGTGCTGGGAAATGATCCCAGCACGTGACCAGCCTACGCTGTGGAGCGAGGCCAAGACTCGTCCCACGCCAGGTCCCACCGGGCTGATTTCTCCGGCTGCTGAATCCATAACTTCAGACCCCAGGACATGGAATGGGGCCAAGGCTGGGATAACGGAGCCAAAGTGCGTCACAAAGGGAGGAAAAGGTCCTGAAGTGCTGGGATGAAAAGGTGACTGGGGTGCTTACTATCCCTGGCCAGCACAGCCCCTCTCCAGCACTGCGGTGACGAGGGAGCGCGGGACAGGAGATGCTCCTGTCCTGGTGAGTCCTTCCCTCTCTGGGCCTGGGATGCGCAACGGGGACATGACTCTGATATTGCCCCAGCCTTGGATGCACCCTGACCGGCTCCTTCCCAGCACGGACAGATGCCTGAGGTCTCCGTGCTGGCCTTCCCAGTGGAGCTCGACACCCCTGTGTCCTGTGGCTGCCTCTCACTTTCCACGGATTCTTGGCTCCTTCAGGAGCAGGATCCAGGTCCCACTGCCATCCTGAGCACAGGGACTGCCCACTGAAAGGGCAGCCTCCCAGGCATCCTCTCCCAGCTGGGAGCTGCTGGTGACAGGGAGCTGTGGGGCCCTTGTGTCCTTCCCTGCAGACTGCTGCCAGCCGCACCACGCCACCCGTCCCGCTCTGCATTGCTCTGGCCTCCGTGCCCGGATGTCTTTTCGGGTTCCTTCCTCCCATGCCTCCCCAGGAGAATGAGCTTTGGCCTTAACCAGGTCTCTGCGATGGATTAAACAGACTGAGCTGGGGAGGTCCCCACAGCCAGGGGCTTTTCCAGCCCTTAAACCATTTCTCAGCCTCTTCGCTGTAACCCACAAAGCAGCAGCGTCCCAGGGCTGCTCTGCTTCCCCCTTGGGGCTTCTGGCTCTTATGTGCCTGGAGGGAAAATCCCCACGGTGCGGCTGGAGCAGTGCCAAGGGGCTGCTTGCCGAATCACCAGCCCCTTCCGACTCAGGTGGCCCTTCCAGCGTCACCTTCCCCTTCATCCCTGCCCATGGCCATGGCACACCAAATGATCCAGAACCAGCAGGGTTGATGGATAACCTGGTCCCCCTCCTTCTCGAAATGCCCTTGCCGGGACACTGGAGCAGACCTGTCGAGTGATGCCGTAAGCTCCGCGGAGCTGGAACAACCAGCCCATTAATCCCAGGAATGCCGATAAGGGCCCACATGCGGGGGCTGCCCACCTCCTGCCCCCCCCAGGGCTGCCGCTCCGGCCCAGCGGGATGCCCTGTGCCGGCACCCCCTGCCTTGCTGCCCTCCAGATCCGGGCTGCTGAGCGAGAGCGCCTGCTCCCATCCCCAACACGGACCTTTCCCTGGCTTGGCCTTCCTTCGTGGTTTGGGTCTGAAGAGACCCTGCCATCACCAACGCAGAAACCAGGCTCCTTCTGCAGAGCTCAAGCCTGCTCTCCCTCCTCCTTCCCCATCTCTGGTGTACACCCCGTGCAGAGCCCTTTGGGGCAGCTTCATGCACACTTCCCACCCTGCACCCTGCAGAATGGCCTGGGAAGATCCTGCTCCCACCACATCCATGGTCCAGATGGGCCCTGGACCATAATTACCATCCTTGCAGGAGAAGTCAGCTTGCTGGGGACCAGCTTTTTGGGCGTCACAGAGGAACCAATAGAAAAAGCCTTTCCAGAGTGGGAATGGGACACTAACCTCATGATGAGGGATGGTCAAATCTGCTGTCACGGAGCTGTGGGTTTCCCCAGAGCGACTGGAGTACAAGGATGAGCTTATTCAAAACCCCATCCATGCATTTACTCTGAGGTCTAACCAAAGCTGGAGGAGAATTAAGGAGACATGGAATTCGAGGGGCAGCACGGGCTGGATGAGCAGACGTGATGGACTCCACTCGGTGTTGGTGCCAGTGCACCAGGTAGGAGCTTGCAAGAGGTCTGAGAGCAAGGCAGGTTGGAAGCTCCTCATGCCGATGGAGCTATTTCACCAAGCAGAGTTTGCAACGACACATGTGGCTCCTGCTGCACTGTGCACCTCAGAGAACCTCCCCCTGCCACAAGCTAATATTCCCCTTTGGCACAAGCTTTCAAAGCAATACGGGGTCACCAGCGCTGCCTGAAGATGCAGTTAAGGGTTCTGCTCCCACCAGCCCAGCCGTGACAGCCGCCCAAACGGTCTCTCACCACGTCGTCCTGCTGCCCGTGCCACCGCTTCGGTGGGCGTCCGTTCCGGGCTAGCGGCGCTCGGCCCTGGTTTATGGAGTGTGCCTCGCTCCTGGGCCGCTGCGCCGGGGGCGATGCGTGGGTTGATACCACGGGCTCTCGTCGGCCGTGACTTGGCTTCCCTTGGCATTTCCCTTGGGAAGGCTGCCCACTCGGGGGTGGCCAGCTGCAGGACGCGTCCCTCCGTGTGCCTTGACTCTGCTGCCCGCTTAATAAGGGGCAGGCCCTGGCGGGACACTGTGTACTTATGGCTCTGGGGTTGCAACACCTCTAATAACACTTTGCAGGCATTGCTTGGGGCACTGCTGCTTAAGAAGCATTTAATTGATTACAGAAACATGTAATGGTGGCTATTTGCATAATGCTTTGCACTTGGGGAGCTCCAAGGGCTTTGCAGGCAGAGAGCAGGATTGTTACAGCTGGGGGAAGGGGGGGGCAGGATGCAGAGGAATAGGGGTGAGGAGAGCCAGAAGCTGAGCCAGCAGTGGGGGAAGAGGTGCCAGGACTGGCCCTTCCCCCCCTCTAACCACTGGGGAAACTGGTCCCACCTCATAGTGGAGCGTCCCTGGCCACTGCGCCCTCCTGCAGCTGCAGCCACACAGCACTGAGGTGCTCAAGTCCCTGCTGGCTGCCTGCACTGGGACCCCCAGTGCTCCCAGTGGTGGTTGAGGGATGGGGCCTGTCCACAGTCCTGCCCCTTGGGGTCTGCAAACCCTCCCGAGGCCCTGCCGGATCTTGGAGCCAAGCAGGAGCTTGAATTCTGCCTTGCACCAGGACAGGATCCTGCTGGGTGCTCAGTCTCGACCCCAGTGTCCTTCCACGTGGACACTGTAGCGGGTCACTTGCTGCGTGGCAGCTCCCACACTGAGGCAGCAAACCCCAGGCCACGTCTCTGCTGAACAGGGTGTTTCCCCACGTGCCCCTCGTCCCCAGGCGAGGAGCAGGGCCTCGCACTGTGCCCCCGCTGGCCCTCGGGGCAGGATTTTACAGGATGGGAACGGTGACAGGGACGTGGAAAGAACAGGGGGAGGGAGGGGACAGTGGATGCAGCCTGCCTCCTGTAGTCATCCCTATAAATAGGAGGGCCCAGGAGCAGGAATATACCTGTGGGACGCGGGCAGGGACGAGGCTGCCCCTGCTGCTCTCGCCTCCCTCCAAGCCTGCCCAGCCGGGGAGGAGCCTGGGGCATGGGGACCGGCACCCGGATGCTGCGCACCTTCGTGGGATGCTGCGCGTGGCTTTTGTACGGTACGTCCTCCATTTCCCTGCCAGCACCGGAGCCCTCCCAAAGCCCCAGTGCTCCCTGAGCCAGCAGGAAAGGTTGTGGGCTGCTGTTTCTCCCTGCCTGCATTGGAAGCTTTTCCTATGAGCAGCTCTTGCAGGACACAGCAGTGAAAAGCGAGGGAAGTGTTCCTTGGACGGGCATCTCGCTGGCTTTGCAATGAGCTGCAGCAGCTGCAAGGCTGGTTTTGGGCTGCACCATCCCACGGGAGAGGCAGGAGCCCAGACTGGGGAGGCGGCCGTGCTGCCATGCACCCCTCCAGCCAGGAGAGCAAAGGGCTGCCTGACAAACCAGGTCTGCCGGGGCGCTCGGGGCTCTCCCACGCCCCGGAGGGGAGCGAGCTCTGGTGCCTGGTGCAAGGCTCCTGCAGCAGAAACTTCCCGTCAACCTGCAGCTTGGGTCACTGATCCGCAGTAGCGACAGTGTTTCCTGCCTTCCGTGGAAGAGTTAAGGAAAACCATGGATATATAGGGGTGGAGCGAGTCGGGCCTACCTTGGGGGACCCAACTGCCTCGCTTTGTTTTCTCTGAGACAAGAAGGGAAGCAGCTGATCTCTGGCTGACAGGAAAGCGTTGGTTTGTGCACAAGCCTGAGCTCAGCAGGCGAAGATGGGGGAAGTACAGCGGGGGTAAGGGGAGGAAATGGCCTGTCGGAAAGGGAAATGGGGGGCTGGAGGAGGATGGATCCCACGAGGATTGGGCTGGGATGAGACACTTTTCATTAACAACTTTGCCATCAGGAAGCTAATGAGCTGGGCTGGCACTGAGGCTGGAGGCATCTCCACTGCCTGGGAGACCTGTCTGCCCTGCAGGGAACCTGATGAGCTGGAGTGCCCGGGTGAGGAACAGGCCTGAGCTGTGGGGATGGTGCTGAGGGCACCGTCTCACCCTCAGGGTGGACTTTGTCTCCCCTGAGTGCAGCTACTTAAAGACAAGTGCCAGCAGATCCTCCAGCCTCCTCCCAGAGGCAGCATCCCAAGGGCTGAATCCCCATCCTGAAAGAAGACTGGGAGCTGCTCAGTACTTCATCCAAGGGTACCAGCCCCCTTGGCTCTTGCTGAGAGCATTCAGCATTAGACTGTTTCAGGGGATGGTGGAACCTGGGCTGGAGCACACAGGCTCAGCCCCAGGAGAGGATCAATGAGCCTGGATGATTGCAGTGAGTCGGAAGCCATTTGCAATTAATAAATGTTTCACTGAACTACAATCTCTTACCTGCTGAAGAGTTTTAGGGAAAGTGTGTTTTAATTTATCCCAGATACCCAAAAAGTGCAAAACTTAAGAACCAGAAAGGCTCTGCAGAAGCGAGTCTGTTCTGAGGTACCCCTGCAAAGAGGACGGAGCACGAAGGGCTGTCCTAGGATTGCACTTTAAAGCGCTCGTGGGGATGTGAACTAGATTTACCGGTTCCCAGCTCCTCCGAGGCAGCCGCCCGGCAGTGCCATCCCTTCGCGGTGTATCTGGGTTGGGCTGCACCATCCTGCGGTATCCAGCACTCCACGGCCCCTTGTGCCTGTGCAAGGGCCTCTCCCTGACCTGGATCGAGCTGTGTCCCGCCTCGGCCAGCCACGCTACTGTGGCGGGATGCAAAGCATCGCCGAGCTGCGTCGGCGACGGCCTGGATGGCGATTCTCATCTCTTAAACCAGACAGCGCGCTGGAAAGTGGCGGCAGGAGAAAACAGGGCTCAGCAAAGCTCCCTGCTCTCCTGCAGAACCCCGTAGCTGCTTCCCAGCCCTCGCGGCCGAGAGGCGACAGGCGCGGGCTGCAGAGCGTCGCTGCCCTGCTGCTCCCGGAGCAGCGCCCGGTGCCGCGCGGCTGCAGGGACGTGCGGCGCCAGCTGCTCCTAACCCGGCTCCGCTCCGTTTCTCTGCAGGTCTCAGTGCTGCCGCTGCCCTCCCTGTGCCCACGGAGGGGCCGTTCTCCACGGGCACAGCTCTCCCCTCCGCTGCGGAGAGCCAAGCGCCCCGCGCGCTGGTGCTGGGGACCGCAGAGACGAGCACCGCGGCGCCCCTGCCGCTCACCACCGCGGCTGACACTGGGTTCGCTGCCTCACTGGCCGATGGCCTCCTCGGTGGAGGCCCCACGAGCCCGGCCCTCCCCACTGGAGCAGAGCCGAGCGATGCGGCGACAGCAGCGAGTGAATACGGCCCCCTGGCAGCAACCACAGCAAGTGGATACAGTCCCCGTTCAGCGGCGGGGAGTGATGCTGAGGCCGCTCCATCACCTCCAGAGCCAGGAGAAACACAGGTGTCTGCTGGAGACCCCCAGGCTTTGACAAATGCTACCAGGTCTGTTAACGTGTCTCAGGAAAATGATGCCCCAGCTGCAGAAGCCGCCTCTTTCTCCACACGTGAGCCCCTTTCCTTCCCCAGTGCAGAGCCCAATACAACAGGAGCTGCTCCTGACACATCCTTTGGTACCACCCTGGCCTCCCCACGATTTGTGGATGAGGGTAAGAACATGTCAGCATCTGTAACAAGAGAGGGAGCAGAAGGTTTGCAGCCCATTGCTGACACTACACCTGCCCCAAGCTTCCCTTCTCCGTCAGCTTCGGGGACACAACCAACCTCCAGGGCCACAGGGTACCCTGCTGCCAACAGCCCCTTGGGTCCGGGCATCACCACACCACCGAGCAGAGGGCTAGATATGGCCACAACAGGAGTGAGCAAGGAAGGGGTAACCCTTCCTGCGGGTTTCCAGAGCGGAGCAAGTTCCCCTTCTTTGAGCCCAAATCCCGAGAAGCTGCTTGCAACACGGCAGGATGAGCAGGCAAGTGAGGCCACCCATGTCACCCAGGAGCCAGCAGGAGAAACAGCCCCGGCTGCAGAGGAAGGTCCTGCTCTTTTAGAGGCTGGAAATGCAAGAGATGCCACAGGCGATGCTACTGGTGCACCTGACTTGTCCCATCCATCGCTGGGGAGCGAGAGTGTGTCAGGAGCAGTGGGAAACCCAGGGGAAACCTCCCACCTTGCTGGCAAGACAGAGCCGAGCTTGGATACCTCGCCAGGACCAGACAGGCTGGAACAGGGATCTCCAGGGGTGGATTTGGACAATCCCAGTTCAGCTCCACCTCCTGCAGCTAGCGAGGTGCTTGCAGCCCCTGCAGAGCCTGATGTGAGAGGTGTCCCCACTTCCCCAGCCACTGCAGCGCTCCCAGCACACACGGTGCCACTGCCCGCAGGGGCTGCGGCTGCCATTGAGCCTTCCCTGCTCCCTGTCCCATGGGATGCTGCTGCTGGAGGTGTGCCAGCCCCTGCGGACATCCCCGATGGCTCCTCATCCTCTCCTACCTCATCTAGCACTGCCGGCTACCCTCAGCCAGCCCCAGGTGCTGTGGCCAGCTCCCTTTCTGGGGCTGACGATGGAGCAGAGGTGCTGGCAAGCCCTAACCTCAGTGCTCCTGCGCCCTTGTCCCCTGGGGAATCCGAGTTACAGGGGACGGCAGCTGGTGATTCTGTGGGAGCAGGGCTCTCCTCGGACGATGGACCAGGTGCCGGCTTGAATCCAGCATTGGGTGACCCCAGCCTGGCATCCCCTGGACCAACATCGCCTGTCCTCGGGGACTGGCTTGGCCCGGAGCAGCCAGTTGTGGTGGCCAGTGAAGCTGGCACAGCGGAACAGGCACTAGGAGGAGGTGGCAGCACAGCCAAGGGTGAGCTGTCCCCGAGCTCTGCTCCAGTCAGTGAGACAGGGATAGATCAGGCCACTGGGTCCCCATCTGATCCTGCCTCTTCCAGTGATGTGGCTGCAGCATCCTCTATTCCAGAGCCTGATGGAGCAGGACCTATCCCAGAAGCAGCTCCTGGCCCTGACAGCCTTTCCCAGGCCTCCTTGGCCAGCGAGGATGTCCCAGACCTCACTGCAGCTCCTGCTGATTCTCCTCTGCCAGCACCAGGTGCTGCAGCCAGCACCCTGTCTGGGGGTGACAACGGAGCAGAGACACCAGCTGGTCCCAACCTCGGTCCTGAGCCCCTGTCCCTCGGAGGCTCAGAGCCACAGGGGATGGTGAGTGGCTCTCCTGAGGGAGCAGGATCCCTCTTGGCTCATGGATCGGGCACCAGCTCCAACCCAGCACTGGACACCTCCAGCTCAGCATCTTTTGGAGCCGAGGGAAGTGAGTTGCCTGGTGCCAGCCTGGGGCTGCCAGCAGAGGAGGGGAGTGAAGCTGCTGCAGCAGAGCAGACCCTGGGAGAAGGTGGCAGCACCGCTGGGACTGCATCTTCCTCAGGCTTCATCCCAGGAAGTGAGACAGCATTTGGGATAGTTGACACTGGGTCCCCATCTGGACCATCGTCATCCGTTGATGTGGCTGCAGCTTCTGCCATTTCAGAGCCTGATGGAGCAGGACTCATCCCAGAAGTAGCTCCTGGTCCTGATGGACTTTCCCAGGCATCCTTGGCCAGCAACAATGTCCCAGATCTCGCGGCAGCTCCTGCTGATTCTCCTCTGCCAGCACCAGGTGATGCAGCCAGCACCCTGCCTGGGGGTGACAACGGAGCAGAGACATCAGCCGGACCCAACCTTGGTCCTGAGCCCCTGTCCCTTGGAGGCTCAGAGCCACAGGGGACGGTGAGTGGCTCTCCTGAGGGAGCAGGATCCCTCTTGGCTCATGGATCGGGCACCAGCTCCAACCCAGCACTGGACGCCTCCAGCTCAGCAGCTTTTGGAGCCGAGGGACGCGAGTTGCCTGGAGCCAGCCTGGGGCTGCCGGCAGAGGAGGGGAGTGAAGCTGCTGCAGCAGAGCAGATGCTGGGAGGAGGTGGCAGCGCTGCCGGGGCTGCATCATCCTCAGGCTTCATCCCAGGAAGTGGAACAGCATTTGGGATAGTTGACACCGGGTCCCCATCTGGACCATCGTCACCCATTGATGTGACTGCAGCTTCTGCCGTTTCAGAGCCTGATGGAGCAGGACCCATCCCAGAAGCAGCTCCTGGTGCTGGTGGTCTTTCCCAGGCCTCTCTGGCCAGCGAGGGTGGTCCCCACCTCACTGCAGCTCTCGGAGCTGAGACAGCTGGGGATGTGGCAGGGACAGAGGTGGGAAATCCCGTGAGCACAAGCCCTGATATGGACATGAATGCTCCAGAGTTCAGTCCACAGCAGGATCCTGCAATTCTGGGAGAGCTGCCAGCAGGAGAAGCTGGAGGTTTGACAGATTCTGAACTGTCCCCTCCGCCTCTTACGAGTGGAGCAGGAGAGGCAACAGCCCTGGGAGAACCATCCCTGCCTGGTCCCGTAGCTCCTGGCAGTGCTGGCCTGGATCTCGACCTTGGGACAGATGCAGTACGAGGGGATTCGCCCGGTCAGTCTCCCAGTGCTTTTGACTCTGCTCAGCGGGCCCTGAGTGCTGCAGCCAGCACCCTGCCTGGGGATGACAATGGAGCAGAGACACCAGCTGGTCCCAGCCTCCTTCCTGAGCCCCTGTCCCTTGGAGGCTCAGAGCCACAGGGGACGGTGAGTGGCTCTCCTGAGGGAGCAGGATCCCTCTTGGCTCATGGACCGGGCACCAGCTCCAACCCAGCACTGGACGCCTCCAGCTCAGCAGCTTTTGGAGCTGAGGGACGTGAGTTGCCTGGTGCCAGCCTGGGGCTGCCGGCAGAGGAGGGGAGTGAAGCTGCTGCAGCAGAGCAGGAGCTGGGAGGAGGTGGCAGCGCTGCCGGGGCTGCATCATCCTCAGCCTTCATCCCAGGAAGTGAGACAGCGCTTGGGACAGAGCAGCTGCTTGGCACCAGGTCCCCACCTGGACCATCGTCACCCGTTGATGTGGCTGCAGCTTCTGCCATTTCAGAGCCTGATGGAGCAGGACCCATCCCAGAAGTAGCTTCTGGTCCTGAAGGTCCTTCTCAGAGCTCCTTGGCCAGCGAGGATGTCCCAGACCTCACTGCAGCTCCTGCTGATTCTCCTCTGGCAGCCCCGGGCCCTGCAGCCAGCACCCTGTCTGGGGGTGACAACAGAGCAGAGACACCAGCCGGTCCCAACCTTGGTCCTGAGCCCCTGTCCCTCGGAGGCTCAGAGCCACAGGGGACAGTGAGTGGCTCTCCTGAGGGAGCAGGATCCCTCTTGGCTCATGGATCGGGCACCAGCTCCAACCCAGCACTGGACGCCTCCATCTCAGCATCTTTTGGAGCCGAGGGACGTGAGTTGCCTGGTGCCAGCCTGGGGCTGCCAGCAGAGGAGGGGAGTGAAGCCGCTGCAGCAGAGCAGGAGCTGGGAGGAGGTGGCAGCGCTGCCGGGGCTGCATCATCCTCAGGCTTCATCCCAGGAAGTGAGACAGCATTTGGGATAGTTGACACCGGGTCCCCATCTGGACCATCTTCACCCATTGATGTGGCTGCAGCTTCTGCCATTTCAGAGCCTGACGGAGCAGGACTCATCCCAGAAGTAGCTCCTGGTGCTGGTGGTCTTTCTCAGGGCTCCTTGGCCAGCGAGGATGTCCCAGACCTCGCTGCAGCTCCTGCTGATTCTCCTCTGGCAGCCCCGGGCCCTGCAGCCAGCACCCTGCCTGGGGGTGACAACGGAGCAGAGACATCAGCCGGTTCCAACCTCAGTTCTGCCCTGGTCCCATCTCTTGAAGGGTCGGAGCCGCAGAGGAAGGTGGGCAGCACTTCCTACGGATCAGACCTCCCTGGAAGTGCCCTGAATCCAGCACAGGAGGTCCCCAGCCCCGCATCCTCCAGCCTGGGGGGAGCCGTGTTGTCTGTCCCCCAGGGCTCTCCTGGTGGTGGCCCGGGGCTAACGGCAGTGGAGGGGAGCGAAGCCAGCACAGCGGAACAGATCCTGGGAGGAGGCGGCAGCACAGCCGGGGCTGAGCAGCTCCCAAGCTCTGCTCTGGGCACCAGCAAAGTGACCGGGACGGATCAGCTGCCTGATGCTGGGTCCCCATCTGGTTCTGCCTCTGCCAGTGATGTGGCTGCAGCACCCTCAGTCTGGGATACTGCCAGTGTGAGCAGCCTCAGAGGAGCTCCCAGCGCTCCTGGCCTTTCACAGCCCTCCTCGGGGGGTGCTCCTGCCTCTGGGGGTGCTCAGCCCGAGCTCCCTCCTGCCACAGGAGAAGCAGATGAACTGGCCAAGGCTGTTCCCGGTGAAAGAGCATCCCCCGGGCAGTCCCAGGGCTCTGCTGTGGAGGGAACATCTGTTTCAGGAGCCTTTGATGGAGCAGGAAGCGCTGTGGAGAACTCTGCACCCTCTGCTCTGTCTGTGGGAGGCTCTTCCTCACTCGGGATAGCCAGCACGACTACAGAGCAGGCAGGCCTTCCCAGTGTCAGTGGAGGAGCTGGTGGTTCGAACACAGCTGCTTCTGGTCTGGGGTCTTCCGGCAATGAGGGTGCTCCCCTGTCTGCCCCCGGCATCCAGAGTGCTTCAGGTCTTGGAGCTTCTGAAGCAAAACTGAGCCAGGCCAGTGCGGTGGAGCTGCCTGGGGGAGAAAGGGGACTCTCTGCCAACAATGAAGCTTCCCTTAGTGCCACCTTAGGAGCCAGAGGAATCGTACAAGCAGCACCAGGAGTGCTGGCTCCATCGGCCCTTGCCTCCTCGCAGCAGGGGCAGACCCTGCTCCCACCGGCCCTGGATGCCGGTGTTGCCACTGCTGGCATTGCCAGCTTGCTGGGCTCTTCTCTGCTGCTCCCCGGACACGGGCTTGGAGCGTCACCTGCCTCCTTGGAAGGTGCAAGAGGAAGCTCCGGGCTGGTGCCTAAGGAGAAGCCTCCCTCTCCCTCCAGCATCCGCAGCGGAAGCAGCTTGGCGGCCGCGGGTGCCCCATTGCCTGCAGCAAAGGTGCTCCATGGGCCCCTGGCTGGGGCTGAGACTGCCCTGCCTTGGTCTCTTGAAGGCGAGACGGCCTCAGGTTTGCCAGCACCGTCGGGAGAAGGGCCCCCGTCTGCCCTCGCATCTCCCAACGCGGGCCCGGCTGTGCCTCCTGCTGCCGAGGGTCTGTCTCCTGGCTCCAGATTTTCCTCTCCAGGTTCAACAAGTGACCTGACAGCAGGACCCTCTGTGCTGGAAAAGGGACCTCTTGGGGTAGCCTCCGCAGGTCCTTATGGACCTGCCCTGCTCTTGCCAGCTCCCCATCCCAAAAGCCCTGGGGTCCCATTCAGCTCTGTGGCTGCTGAAGGGAGAGGGGATGCGGACAGCCCAGGGCAGCCGAGACCTGGGCTCCCTAGTGCGGTGGCAGGGTCAGGGGCTGCAGCCCAGCTGCCCCCCAGAGTGGCCGCTGCACCCCCTGTGCAGTCTTCGATCGTGCAAAGCTCAACAGGAGGGTCCTCTGGCCTTGCTCCCGTCAGGATTGCTGCTGGAAACCCCCTGACAAAATTCCCGGGAGCAGGATCTGCTGGTGGTTCATCACCCGTGGTCCCCCAACCTCCCTCCAGCAGCAAGGTGATCGCGGGCCTCAGCAATGGAGCTTCTGCTGGCCCTGCTGCCGCTGGCTCGAGTGTCCATGGACCTGTCCCGGGCCAGGGAGCAGCGCGCGGAGGGACACCAGTCACCACGCACCCGCCCGTGTCCTGCAGCCCTGAGGCCACCGTCCCGACGTCACAAGCCTCGCTTCGCAAGGTGCTCCCCGAGCTGGGAGCGAACGGGGCAGCTGCTCTGCCCCCCCAGGGATCATCCAACGCGTTCCCAGCTCCGATGGCAAGACCTGTGGCCCCTGCCGCTCCGCTGCCCGTGACCGCAGGTAGGGTGACCTGGTGTGGGAGCAGTGGTGGGTCTGGATCCATGTAGGGGCAGATGGGGATGGAGAGTTGAGGGGGGTCACAGTGGGGGTACAGCAGCAGATGTGCTGTTGGGAGCCCCAAAGCACCTGGATGAGCCCAGCATGCTGAGTACACAAAGCAGGAACCTGCCTCTTCCATCGGGCACATCAGACCTTTGCCTGACATTGTATGGAAGAAATCCCCCCCAAATACTTTATTCGACAGACAAGAAATCAGAGGTGGAGGCTACGACCATCTCTAGAAGGAGGCAAGGGGTATCTAAACACTGCATCCCCGTGCTGTACTCATTCTCTTTTGGCTGCAGCGGTGCCACTCTACGCATACGGAACAAGGGAAAACGACCGCGAGTATGTGGAAAGGCGAGTGGACTTCAACTCGCCACTTTTCAAGCCCGAGACCGGATTCCCCTTTGGGAACGCCCTGCGCAATTCTCTCTACGTGAGTCTGATTGATTTGGCTTGCTCTAGGCGGGCATCACCCACAATCCCGGGAGCTGAGGGCTTAGGATGGGCTCCTCGGAGAGGTGAACTCAGCGGGATGTTTCAGTGCCTCTTTGCAGCGGGCAGGGACTTTGTGGCTGTTTCAGGGGTCTGGCAGTGCCTTCTTCCATTTTCATTCTCAGAAATGCCAAACACCTGCTGGATGTCACTGTCAGAAATGCTGGGGCCATTTTCATGCCTATTGTATAAAATGGCTTCCAGTGGGGCCTCCATTTGGGAGGGCCCGGGAGAGAACCTGAAGCTTTAATCATTTTCCCCTGTGATACAGTTTCCAATAGGACCCCATGTTAGTTCCCAGGCCCCATCAAATCTGTGTGGGGTCCTGGAGGTCCCACCACGCTGCACGTGCATTGGGAGCTGACCCAAACCCACAAGCACCCAGGGGGCCTGGCCAGGCCCGCACATATCTGAGCACTGGCTTGTCCTGCCAGTGCTGCCTTTGCCCGCCCAACACAGGACCTGACACATGGATCGCTGTGTTCAGTTCACAGACAACGGACAAATCATCTTCCCAACCTCGGACAAGAACATCTTCTCGTACCCCAACCCACCTCCTGGTGGGTTTAATGGCCGCGAGAAGGTTCCCATGATCGCCGTGTTTTGGGACGATGCTGACTTCTCCAGAGGGGTGGGCACCATATTCTACCAGGTCAGTGAAGCCACTTGGGTTGGGCTGAGGGCTTTTACATTAAGCACCTTCTGGTGATAAACTCATTGCGTGTTTTTTTTGGATGTCCCTTGGGATTTATAACCAACTGAGCTAGTGAGAAGCTTTTCCTGTGTTCACACTAGATGTGAAAGCAGAAGAGCTCTGCCCTCACAAGCTCGTTCAAGCCCTTTGCCATGGGGTAGGGCTTGGGATGTGAAGGCAATGACAAATTTAGAAATGTCTTTGCTTTATTGGGCGATAACATCTATGTGCACATACTAAACCACAGGAGTTCCTCACCCTGAACACTGCCAAACCTCCCTTCATACAAGACGTGGAAGCCAAGATTCAGCGGTACATGAAATCCTCATACTCGGCTGTGTGGACCCTCAAGATCACCTGGGTGAAGGCTCCTGCCCACACAGCACGGACGGACACCAGGAGGGTGAGGAGCTGATGGAGCGTATGAGGATTTCCACCATGTTTGGGTTCATGTGCGAGTGTGTGGGGCTGTGACACAGGTCCCCTGGTGGGATCTCGCTGCCAGAGGGCTGAGCTGTTTCCTGAAAATCCTTGGGAGCATTCCTGAAAAAGGGATGGACACGCTGTTCAGAGAGCTCCTGACGCTGGTGCAGAGCCCACCTCATTATTGGTGTTGGTGCCCAGGGCCTCTGCCAGTCTGGCCTGATGCCTGTGCTTTCTTTGCTAGAGATTTCTGCTGGCCCATGGGCTTTCACATCGCCTAGATCTGAAAATAAGAAAGTGGTTTCGTGCAAAACGCCCATATTGTTAATTTCTGTTTTGCCAAAAAGCAATGGGCTCCACCCATGTTTGTTGACTTGCAGGTTTTGGGGAGGCCTCTCATAGCTGAACTCCTCCAGCTCTCTGAAATCTTCATTGTTAACATGAGGCAAGTTTATTGTGTACCAGAAACACTGTTTTTTTAGGTTACAAAAATTTGCCTGACTTTGAGGCTTCTCATGAACCAGCACCAGAATATAAATGTCATTCTTGTTGCACAAAATGCAAAACAATTCAGACTTGCCTTTGCCTCGCACTTTAGGGACCGAGCCCCTCTTCCTCCCACCCTCTGCTGCAAGCACTGACCTGTTTTAGCAAGTTTAGACCTATCAGCTCCGCTTGGCTCCTTGGCCAACTGCCGTGTATCCCCACAGACAAGCACATACCAGGCCGTGCTCACCACTGACGGCTTCAGATCCTACCTCCTGATCCTGTACCAAGATGGAGGCATGGGATGGGATTACAGCCAGCTCTCTGCTACGAATGTGCTGATCGGCTATTCCAGGTAATCGGAGCCGTACGGATGGTTTCCTGAGCAGCGTGTGGAGCCAGACTGCAGGCTCCGGCTGGTTTAGTCCTTCCAGCGAGCACCCCAGATGGATGAGGCAGCCCAGCTGAGGTCTGCCTGCCCACGCAGCCTCGCAGCCCTGCGCACGGGGATCTGCCCGGTTTGCTGGATCGCTTGCAAAACTCTTATCTGCTGGGCTGTGCTCACGATAAGATCTTCTCATTGCGCTGCAGCAGGAGACTGGATAAGCCTCAGCGGTTTGGGGCTTGGAAGTGGGGAAAAGGTGGTGTTTAATGAACTTTGTGCTGCTTGGGGAAGGGATTTCCAGTGACTTGGCTCGAGCAGTTGCTTCCTGCCCCTGGCTGCTTTACACTCGCTTTGTGCTGGGGCTTCACTGACTGGCAGTCTCCAGGACCTGGTTATTTTGGGTTTTCTGGGTTCTGGGTAGAGAAGCCTCCTGGCATGAGGAATGCAGCGTGTGCACACTGATGCCTGCAGGTTTGTGTGTGAGTGCTCACGCTGCCACTCCGTCTCATAGCTGTGCAAACAGTGTAACCCCCTGCTCCCCAGGGCCTTGAGCCTCGGCAGCACCCAAAACCGAGGGCACTAAGGGAGGGAGGCGACAGCCTGGCACGCAGCCCGCAGCAGGTGGAATCTCTGACTTCACCTATTTATTTCTCTTTCTGCACACAGCGGGGATGGATTTTACCACAATGACGACCTTACTCAAAGACCTCCCGCTGCTAAATACCGCCCAGACCAGTTCAAGGGCTCCAACACAGGTGGGGATGCGCAGGGCATGGGGTATGAGTGGCTGGAGAGGTCTGCGCGGGGGGTGTCTGAAATCTCCCTACTGTGCTCGTGGGCACTTTTAAACTCCATAAATGGCTCTGCCCAGGGTTTCTTCTCTGGAAGAAGCATCTCCCCGCTTCCCTGGCATGGCCGGTTGTTATGTTTGGGACTGATGGTCAGGGGTCCACGCTGGCTTAATCTCTGCATCAGGAATATTCACATCTCCCATTAAGCCGAAGGCCACCTTGGCCGGAGGTGGCAGCTAGCGCCTTCTCTCCGCAGATCTCCGTGGGCTGTGGATATACAAGCTGGAGAGCCGCGTGGGGCCCAACTTCAGGCTGAAGTGCCTGGCGTGGACGGGGCGGGAGCAGGACCCGCGAGTGTGGAGCCAGGGCCTGCCCTCCTGCCCCTGCTCGCTGCAGGAGGGGCAGCGGGACTCGCACTTCAGGAGCGCCCGAAGAGGCAAGTGGGACCAGCGCTTCCCAGACCCTCCCTGACCCATCCCAACCCAGGTCCCCCATCGGGTGGCTAGGCTCAACACGAGCCGGGCTGGGGACATGGGGTGCTGTAGGAGGAGGGACACGGCAGTGGCGGGCAGTGGGGGTCTCACCTTGGGGTGTCACTGGGACAGACCCTGCTGGTCCCCCCGGGGAGGCGGCAGGATGGTGGTGAAGGGGGAGCCCCTCTGCTCTCCCCGGACGGACACTCACCACTGTCCCGTTTCAGGCCGTCTGAACAACTCCCCCCTGACGATGCTGCACTCGGCCTCGCCCAACCAGCGCGGCGCCGGCGTCCGCTGCCTCTACGACAGCCAGGGCCGGTTTGCCGAGGGGCGGCAGGAGAGGTACTGGCGGCCCTTCAGGCAGGCGTCCCCGTACCGTGGTAAGAGCAGCTGGCCCCGCTCTCCTGAACGTAGCCCTCGGCAGCAATATTGAGTGGCTTAGGAGTGTTAGCCTCCTGTGGAGGACTGTGGAGACCCCTTGATATCTTCAGCTATGAGCCACTTTGCACCCGGGGATGCTGGAGCCCAGCAGGATGGAGGGTGGGGAAATGGCTGAGAGTAGCGTCCGTGTATCCCAAGGCTTTAATAACGCGGAGCTGATGCAGTGACACCGAGCTAAGCCCAGCCAAGTGCAGCCTCCTGCAGCCAGCAGGAGGTGAGGCCAGGCAGCAAGAAACCAGGGATCTCGTGGAGGGTAAATCAGTGTGAAATCAGACAAGGCATGAAATCAGTGTGAAATGAGACTGTGGTTTGTAAAGAGGGAGATGTGATGTTCTTCTGGAAGGGATTTTATCCCAGTAAATTACGGGCTTGGAAATGCACACAGATTTCCCCGGCTTGGTGCTGTGGGTGAATGAATGAATCTTCTCCTCCTCCCCTTGCTTGTGACACCAGGGAGGTCGGGGCGGACCAGGGTGGCAGCAGGGACTCCCCGTGCCAAGTCGTGTGGCTGAAGCTGCCATCACAGCAGCCTGTAAATCATTTTAATCTGCGTGCAAACCTATTTCCTGACGTGCTGTTGCCATTGGAGGGAGCATGAATGATCTGATACCCACAAAACCCTTGTGCTGGGGCCAGTGCAAGCTGCCCTGCTCGGAGCCGGCTCTGCTTGCTCTCCTCCTGTCACTCTGATTTTTGCCTCTAGATCAGGAGCTGAAGTTGCATCACTGGTGCTGTAACCATCCGGGAAGCCCCAAGCTGTGCGCCAGGTACAGCGAGAAGAGACCGGAGATCGGCTGCGGTGGACACCGGGTACCCAGCACCGGTTGGTTTCCAGCTAGTGAGTGTCACTCTGTGCCGGGATCTGTGACCAGCTCAACTTCCGTGTGGCTAATGCAGACGACCTGTGGTGGGCGTGAAGAAGGCCTTGGGGTGTCCGCAAAGATTGTGCACCTGAGATTAGGCTCCTCTAGAGGACAGTGGGAGCGAGACGGTAGCAGATGAGGGTTTGGAGCAAAGGTCTGGGTTAGGAGACACTCTGCACCCCGAGAGAACTCGGGGAGGTTGCACAACGAGTGGTGGAAATAGGGTGACCAATGGTGGTGGCTCCTTCTTGCTAACACAGCCTGTAACACCTCTTTCCTGGGCGGCTAATGAGTTCAAAACATGAGAGCACAAATGAGCTTTTGTGGTGCTCAGCACCGGAGGCTTGGACATGGGCTACCTGGGAAAGCTGTTCATGCACCAGTGTAATCTGGGGGCGGTGGCACCAAGAGGGGTGGAGAAACGTGCACAACGTGGTTCTTCCATGCAAACTGACCTGTGATCTTTCTTAGGGCTGCCAGAGCGGTCATCAGAGGAGAAGGACAGCGACTCAGAGGAGCGGGAAGGTGAGTGGGCAGGGACTATCCCAGCAGGCAGAACCCCCAGCGCAGTGGGGAGGCCACGGACGAGGTGGCTGGTTCTGACCTTGTTCAAGTTGTCAAACATTTCCCATTTCTTTTTCCTTGCAGATGATGATGAGGAGTAACTCCACACTTGCCCCACTCCTTGGCCACAACGGCCTATGCTGTGGCTGACCCTCCGACAAGCCCTTTGCTCCCATTCCGATACGGGAAATCTGTGTGGCCCCATTCCCCTGTTTACCACAGCCACCATCGTCCCATGCCCCTGCGCAGCACAGGCTCACGTGGCCAGTGCCTGCAGTTGCGTTTGCTGGTAGACGTTCACGTTTCTTTGCCATATTTGTCACAGGGATTTGGTTGCTTTATTTTCACCCTTTCCTGGCTGTAGCCTTGCTGGGTACCTGCTCTATTGGGCTACTGCAAAAACTGGCACGTTCTTGCTGGCAGAGAAGGGGGCAGGTGTTTCTGAGCGCTGTCAGACACCCCTCTCCTCTGCACATGGGAAGGTAAAAGGGGAGGGCTGGTTGTGGCCCAGCATGTGGGAAAGGATTTCTGCTCCTCATGCAGGCCAAATGCAGCCAAGCCTTGCACATGCCATAGCCTCAGGTGGCATCCTGAGATGGTCATTGGGGCTGGTGGTATCTGTGTCCTGCACCCTGCTCCTGCCCCAAGGCTTTCCTCTCAGGTGCTCCAGAGCCCAGGAACAACTCTCTGGATCAGCCCAGAGTCAGGCTGATGTCTCTGCTGGACATGCAAGGGCAAAATTCACCCCCAGAATCAGAAAGGGTGGTAGAAAATTATTTTGTGTGAGTGCATCTCTTTAAGAAACAACAAAAAATCCTTGTTAAATACAGTTCATTCAATAAAGTGTCTGAGCGGCATAAGCATCTCTGACCCCATGGCAGACGTATTTTCTGCAGCGCCGAAGGCTGCAAGGGGAGCGCGGGCAGCGGCGTGGCGAGCTGGGAGAGCAGAGCTGCTGGCTGCGATGTGCACAACGGGGACCTGGTCCTGGCCGGCCTCACGGGGAGGAGGGCTGGGGGCCAGGGCTGCCTCTCGATGCTCCTCCTGCACCAAGGATGCACCTTGGCTCAATACGGGTGAACAGCAGCGGGGGCTTTGCAGGGATCTGGTCCTGGGGCTGTGATTTGAGTTGTTTTGTGAGGTGATTTGGGAAAGTAATGAGGTGAGACCTGCTCCTTGTGAGTGGGAATTGGGACAGAGCAGTGTAAACTATAGGCAGCTTTTCTTTGGTGCCACAGCTGGCGTCACCAGCTGCTCCAGAGCTTGGAGGAAGGAAGAAGGGTTAGTGCCCAGGCACTAAGTGTATCTAATTTACTCAACAGCATGCTGTAATCTTTTATTTTATTCTATTTTCCTCATTGTGGGTTATAATCACTATGCTGTCCCACCTGAGCCTGTTCTCGGTGGACTGTGCTGGGTCTAGTTACATTGCACAAGGTGCTACCTCCTCACTCACATATTCAAGGACTGCCCTGAGCATTTTTAGTGAAAGGTGGAGACTGCGCACTTTGATGACTCACCCCCAAAAGTACATTTTTTTAATTCAAAATTAGCATTTCCCACAACGTGAACTGCTCCAAAGTCACCTCTTTCCACAGCCATCACCCTCAGACAATCCGTCCCTGAAAGTCACAGTCCTGCAACTAGAGCCCGAAAGGCAGACGCGTGTTCCCTGGTCCATGCTCATAATGTTTCTCGAAATCTCGAGAGCAAAACGGCATGGCAGAGGCGTCTGTGGTGCGAATGGCATCCAACCCAGCAGGCAGCTCACTCTCCATAGGTAGCCAGAGGTGTCAAAGCAGGAGCAGCAGGAGTCGGTGGCTGTGGAGACTGCACCAAGCTAGGTTTGTTGAGCTGGTTGACTTGGAGGCCTAACGTGGGGTCTCGCGATCCTTATCTGTAAACAGCAAAGAAAGCAGTGATGTGGGTGAGTGGCTCTGTGCAAGGGCTTTGCAGAAGGTCTGGCCTTTGCTATGAGCTCCAGTCATGGCAAAGCTCAGACCGGCAGGCTAGCAAAAAGCAGCAGAGAGCTGCAGGCTTGCAGCTGGCAGGTAAACAGACCTGGAGTGACTGGTCGATGGTTTGCAGCTCTGGTGCCCAGCACCATTCGGAGGCGTCGGAGGGGATGTGCCCTACTCCATCTTCCGACTTGGTGAGAGCTGGATGAGGAGCATGAGCAGAGCTGGGGGGAGTCCTGCGAGGGCAGGCTGAGCTTGGGGTACCTCAGCAGGTAGGGAGGGCAGGGATCCACCAGTCAGGGCTCCCCCAAAACCAGCTTTGACTCTGAGCTGAGCCACTGAAGCCTCACTGGAGGTTGGTTACATCAAAGGGAGTGAAGCAGAGATGGGTTGGGGGTGTGTGCATGGATATACTCACAGGAGAATGGCCGCTGTCTCCAGAAGGACTCCTTGGCCCTAAAACAAGAGGAGCAGAAAGATGACAACATGTCAGAGGGCACCAGGAGCACCCTGCGCTGTGCTGGCACCTGGGTCTGAGCAGAACGGGGAGCAAGGATTGAGCTTGGTGTGGGTCAGGGAGGTGTGGGGATGGGAAGGGGGGATGGAGACAGGGATTTGGGGGAGGGAGACAGCAACAGAGGAAAGTCCAACTTGCTGCACACAGAACTTCTTGCCTGACACAAATGCAAGCGAACAAGGACATGTCCCATCGGCTCGGTGAGCCCCCAGCCCCTGGGCAGGTGCAGGATGCTGCACAGTCCCAATAAACACAGGGGACAGCCCCAGTCCTGCTCTGACTTGCTCTAGCACCTCCTTGGCCAGCACAAGGGACTCAGGGCACAGAGCTCCCTGCCACCATGGAAAAGCCTTCTGGCCTGAGACCAGGGGCTGGGGAGGAAGAAGGGAGATGCTGGCACTTTCCCTCGAGCCTTGCACTTCATCAGCCATCTGCTAACCCTCTTCTGGGCAGAAACAGAAGGGCTACTCCTGCAATAGTCTTCTCCTGCTGCAAACCAAGTCTTCCCAGGGAAACATGAGTTCCCGTGGAAATTACTTGGACTTTATTCAAATTAAAATTTAAATAGAAAGCCATTCTGTAACCAAATACTGTCGGGGTGGTTTGAGAAGGAAATGCAAATATTCTCTGAAACAGGGACATAAAGAATCCAGTTTTCAGCCCATTGAAGTAACTGGACCCTTGAGCAGTAAATGACTGGAAAAGAGTCCGGAAGATGCTAAAAGACCACCCAGCAAACCCGCTTACCGGAGGCAGACTCACCCCACCACCCACTGCCTGGGAAATCGTGTGTGACCAACTCTTAACCCTTTTTTTCCAATAACCCTAATTTTCCATCTTTTTTTTTTTTTGGAGTGGATAATGCTCTTCCTGACATCCAATCTCCTGCTCTGCCTGGTGCCTGAGCGCCCCTCAACCAGCAGCGCTGGCCTGGGCTGTCCACGAGCGCCGTGGGTCCCCGCTCACCCCTGGGCGTCCTTGCGCCGGTGGCAGTGCCGCGCCGCCAGGCAGGCGGAGGCGATGAGCAGCGCGAGCAGAGCCAGCGCTCCCAGCAGGATGCCCACGAAGGCACCGAGGCCGACGGCAAGCTGGTCGCACCGCTCGCCGCTGGGCGAGAAGATGGAGAAGGAGGTGCAGCTGCGGAGGGGACAGAGCGGAGGTGAAGCCGTGGCGCGAGGACCGGCCGCGGCTCCTGCCCGCCTCGTCGGGCGCCGCTACCTGCACACGGGCCCGTGCGGCAGGTGCTGGCAGCGGCCGCCGTGCCGGCAGTAGCCCGTGCTGCAAGGGGACACGCAGAGGAAGCCGACGCTCGCCGCGTAGTCCAGCTCGTAGCCTTTATAGCCCGAGAGGCCGCAGGGGAAGTAGCGCCTCAGCTCCGGCACCGTCACTGGGGAAAGAGGCAGGTACGGGGAGCGCGGGGTCACCCGTGCAGGCTGGCTGGGACGGGATCACCAAGCTTGGAAGCAACGTCACCCTGCGCCGGGTGTTCGCTCTCCCCCACCCCAGGTTTCCTCCAGTTGGAGCCGCGTGTAGGGTAGGGAATTGCCACCAACCCTTGTCCATCACTGCCAGCACCACCCGAATGCTGGGCTTGGGCCATGGAGACCCCCGGGTCACTCTCCCTAGCCGTGTCCCCAGGAGGACTCACGCTTCACCAGGTCGGTGACGTTGTCCCCATGCAGACGCTCAAAGGCAACGTGTGCTCCCACTGCCCGGCGTCGGCGCTGAAGCCGCCTGTTGAAGGCACCGGTGATGGCTCCCCTTAGCTCCTCGTTCAGGAAGTGGATCACGGTGCTGGTGCTGTCGTAGGTGAACTCGGACACCACAGTGAACGTGAAGCCGTCCCTGCAGCGAAGGCAGGAGGTGGACAGAGACTGTGAGCAGATCTGCAAACGCCTGGCTAGAGCAGCCTTGCCATGCCCCAGTGTCTCCCTTTTCTACCCGTCCAGGTATTTATGAGCTATTGGGCTAAAAGTACAGCCCCCGGGGTGATGAATGCCCTTGGCATCCCGAACCCTGCCGCCCTGTGTGCTCCCTGCTCGCCACCAGCTCACTCACGTGCGGGTGATGTTGGTGTTGCTCCGGAAAGCCTTCACCTCCAGCGATGCCAGGACGGCCGCTACCTGCGCGGGGACGAGCGGGAGGCAGCGTTAGGGGAGGGAAGGACGGCTCCAGAGCAGGGCAGAGACTCAAGGGCAACATGTCCGAGCCCCGAGGGCTGCTTTGCCCGTTCATTCACGCATGGGAGACCTGGCGAGCAGCCATGGGTGCTGCCTGCCTGGGTCAGTAGGGACCTGCGGGCTGGTGCCACTGGCCTGAGGGTGGACATTGAGGGCGCAGGGGGTGCCCCCTGAATGCAGAGCAAGACCTCAACATCATCCTGTCCCCAGCCATGGTGACCCCCAGGCATGCGGCAACAGCCCGGCCCCCTCAGGTGACGTACGGTGTGGTTGACTTGGCCGCCGGTGACGTTCTGCAGCGTCCGGACTTGCAGGCGCACGCTCCGCCGGGGCAGCTCTGCTGGCAGAAGGACCCGACAGTTGGTCTCACCTGCCGTGGCTCGGGCGAGCCGGGCTGGAGCCCGCCCGATGTGGTGCAGACACCCACCTGGGCTAGCCCGGGGCTGAAAATCCCCGCCCGCCACCCGGCAGCGGCGGTCGGTGAAGAGAGGGGGGCACAGGCAGGTGGGAGTGCAGGTCGCCGCGTCCAGGTGGCATCGGCCCCCGTTGCTGCAGAAGCCCTCAGGGCAGGTGTGGTACCCACACGCGGCCATGCAGCCTGTCCCTGCGCCTATTAGCATCAGAAGGGGTGGAAAGTGGGGTGAAATAGCTACTGGGTCACAGCCCTTGGGTTTGGTGGGCATCATGGTCTACCCAGCCTGTGCACTGCCTCGCCCCAGGCTGCAATGATTTTCTTCTGCACTTCTAGTAATTTCTAATACAATTTCAGACCCTCAAGGAAAACCACTGTAACCCCCCCCCCCCACCAGCTGGAGTCTTTTTCCCAAATATAAATGCCAGTCTGACCCTTTATAATCAGAGTAGAAAACCTTCCTCCCTCCTCCTGAAACCATTCTGAAGTCAGGACTCGATTTTAAGCCCCTGAACCCCTTTGCCTCACTTGTGTGAAAGGCTTGATCAGATGGGATTTTGCTCACAGGAAAATCCTTTCCCTTCCCAATAGATGAGTGTTTGCAGCCCTGTTGGTGTTGGGGCTGAGGTGTCTCTGTCCCACGTGGCATTACGAACGGCACATCAGCAAGGCATGTGGGTGCAGAGCTCACCACCCAGGTCCTCTCCCCTCCTCAGCCCCATCCACAGCACCGGGAAGCTTCCCTGGCCACGTGGCCAACATTTTGCGGCTGAGGTTCTCCGGGAGCAGGGGCACTCACCAGCCTCGCAGGTGCACACGTAGCTTCCCACAGTGTTGGTGCAGGTGGCGTTCCCTGCACACGCCGTCCCCCGCGCGCACTCGTCGATATCTGCCAAGGCAAGGGCCCATGGCACCAAGGGGAACCAGGTGAAGCTGTGAGCACGCGAGCCCTGTGCTGCTCTGCTCACCTGCACAGTGTGTCCCGTCGCCGGTGAGGCCGGCGGGGCAGGGGCCGCAGCCGGTGCGTGGGTGGCAGCTCACACCAGGGAAGCAGCCCCGCGCACAGGGGTCCGGTGGGTCCTGACAGAAGCGGCCCGAGTAGCCGTCATCACACCGGCAGGCTGCCAGCTGTGGGAGGGGATGGTGACGCTGGCTTAGGATGGATGGACAAAAGGACACGGCCAGGGCAGCTGGCAGGGATCAGGCCCAGTGCAGCTCCCTGAATAATGCTGGAGAAGCTTTCCATGCTGACGTGTATCCCTGGGGAACGTGGTGCTGCCCAGACCCCGCTACCTGCAAGGAGGAGCTGCCAACGGTGCTGGTGTCATTGTAATCACACTGGTGGCTCTTGCTGCAGTTGCAAAGGGTAAAGCTGAGCTGGAGGATGGCGGAGAGGTTGTTGGCCCCCATGGCCTCCAGGATGGCTGTGAAGGGGGCTGTGCTGGTGGGTTCCCACGTGAGGGTGCCGTTCTCTGCAGGAGGAGAGCCAGGAAGGAGAGGAGGTGGCAGGAGGGACAAGGTGCAGGTAAAGGGGCAGATCAGGGGTCTCAGCAGCACTCCTGAGCTCACCCTACCTGTTATGTTGAGCTCCAGAGAGGTGTGAGGAACAAAGTGTGCGCCTGTCCCCTCCACTCGATACCGCCTCATCACCCTTTCCGTCCTGTAGGCTGTGAGCGAAGCGTCACCGGTGATGATGGGAGGAAAACTGTCTGAGGAAAGAACATCCGGGCACACAGCTGGGTGTTTGTCATGGGGGGATGACATCCCTTAGTTCTGTACCTCTCCTTGTGAGGATCTCAAACAGATCCCAAGCACACATGGTCTTGGCCACCCACTAACAAAGCCCTCATGTTGCACTGCACTGCCGAGTCCCAGTGCCTGGGGACCACCTAGCTGGGCAGTACAACTCAGAGACCTTGGTTGCCATCTTTCCCGCCTCCATGTGGGACAGGAGGCTCTGGGCAAGGAGAAAGGCTTCCCCCAGGGAGCCATCCCTCGACCTCTCTGAGGTGCCCATCTGCTCCACTCACTTAGTGCTGTCTTCTTCTGCCGGAAATCATCTGCGAGGCTCTGGGTGGCCAAGCCCAGGGCCACATCTCCGGTGCTCAGTGCGTCGTAGATGCACTCCCTGCTCCCGTGGCAGCGTGAGGCTGCCAGCTCGTACTGGCTTTCGTTCTCCTGCCGCAGCCGAGACAAGAAGACGGGTGTGAAGTTCGTTACCGGAGCCACAAACGGCTCAGCAAACAGGCTGTGGTCTCCAACAGCCCCTGCAAGAGAGCACACCAGGCGACGGACAAAGGTTTCTAAGGATGCCTACTTTTGTGTTGGTTTCCACGGAGCAGTAAAGAGACCAAAGGGAATCCTTGGCACTGATTTTACTCAAGCAAATATTTGAATTTCTCCTGACAAAATGAGAGCTGAAGCAGAGGATCACCAGGATGGATCCTGAGCCCAGACTTACAGGTCATGCCATAGCCGAAGATTTCCTCCTCACTGCTATTCGTGGGGATGCTGGTGCCATTAGGCATCTGGAAGTCGTCTGCAGGGTTGTGGTCCCATACACCTGGAAGAGCATCACAGAAGGATTGGAGCCCCCCAGGCCTCAGCTGGCCACCCCTTCTGACACAGACTGGGTTTATTTTAGCCACGCGGGAAGGCCCAGGTCGTTTCCGCCTCTGTGCCCTCACAAACTCTATCCTCTAGCATTTGTCAGCCCGCTCTGAGGTACTAAGGGGATATTGCACTCCAGCTTGGAGGTGGAGGAAATCAGAGCCAGAAGGTGGGAGTGTGTCTAGGTCCCCAGCCCTAAGCAGAGCTTGGTTAGTCCTGGATATCTGCAGCTCCCCAAGCCTGGGGCCTGGGCAATGCTGCCAGGTTCCTCCACTGCTGCCACGACCCTATCAGCCTCCTTGATAGGGAGTTGGGCTGCCAGCTTGAGGCAACCATGCCCCAGGCAGGTGGCCACGAGCCTTGGGGGTGAGCTGGTGCCTGGTCCACATGGCACTGATCTCATTCTGCGGCCTTTGCACGGGTGCCAGCCTGGTCCCTCACCCAGCAGGCCCTTGGTGGCATTGAGGTACCGATCGGGCAGGGTGCAGACCACGCTGAGGATCCCGGAGGTGTCCAAGACGGAGATGGCAACAGCCCCATCGAAGACAGCTGTGATGGAGGAGGCGTTGACCACCAGAACACCAGGACTGTAATATATGTTGGCGTCCATATCTGCAAGTGAAGATGAGCACAGAGAGAAAAGTCTATACAAGGTCAGAGCTGGACCCATGTGGAGACTGGCCTGGACCCAGCTGCCACTGGGACCCTGCTGAGGGATGTCCTCAGCTCCCTGCACAGTCTCACTGCTTCTGATACAAATGGTCCTGTGCTGCCCTCAGAGATCCCCTTACAGGATGCAGCCAGCAGGGTAAGCTGCTAGAGGAGGCCACTATGTCCTACTCACTTTTGGAGTAGGAAAACAGGACGGGCTTGTAGTTCAGCAGGATCTGGATTTCACCTTGGCTTCCCAGGGTCCACTCAACCTGCAAACCATGGAAGATGTCCCAGTTAGTCCAGGTGCTTGCCCCACCGAGACTTTCTGTTCTCAGCTCACGCTGGAGGCACAGGAGCTAGACCCTGTCCTCCTCAAGCCCCTCAGAGTTGCTCAGCCCTAGAGGCTGTCATGCTGGGCATGGCAGTGTAGGTTCCGAGGTCTGAGAATTGCTCTCCCATTGCTCAGGGCTGCTTCTTATGGCACGTGGGATTTGAATTACTGACCTCTAGATATGGGGAGCAATTATGCAAAGAGAGAGGATGCAACTGTGCAGATAGCCTGGAGGAGACCCGTGTTCAGGGTGTAGATTGTGCAGGATGGAGCAATAAAAGGACAAAGCAGGTATTGTTTCTGTAGAACTTCAGGCCGAGGTTGGACAGCACGCATAAGGTGTAAGAGCCGGCTCTTGTTCATCTGTGTACAACCCCTGCACTTAGCAGATTGCTTGGGCTTCTCATGGGAGGTGGCACAAAGAGGAGAGAGGGTGTGTTGTGAGTCTCAGGCATTTCTAGGAAGTGTAGATGTGTCGCCAAACCTGTCTGCTGGGTTCCTCCCATTCGGTGCTCAGATTTGTAACCAGGTGCCTGTTACTTACTACTGTGGTGTTAGTGGAGTTGTACTGGGCAGCAAACGCCACGAAGTTGGTGGCCTGGGCTGTGCCAGTCTGGGCTGTGCGTCCTTGCAGGACGAAACTGGTCCGGGCATCGCTGGCCATCAGGAGGACAAAGTCACCGAGCCCATTGAAGGTGTACGTGAGCCCATCCAGGGTGGTGATGTGGGGATCCCCGAAGGCACTGGCTGAGGTCACAAGGGAGAGAAGGAATTTTGCAGAGAGGAAAAAAGGCAGTTGCTGGCATCATTGCAAAGAGTGGATGATGGTCCCATGCTGAGCACGGGAAGCTGGGGTGGCAGTGGGGACCAGCTGTGCCATCTGCACAGCACCAGGGCCTGGGGCCGGCTCCTGCCCTGTCACAGCAGGGAGATGGTGTGGGCAGCCCTGGGAACTTACCGGGGGCGGGTGGCACATATCCCTCACAGCTGGCCCTGGGTCTCTTCTCAGCAAACCTGGTGCACAACTGGGGTTTCCCCACTCGCTGGCAGCACCAGCCAAAGGCCTCCAGCTCCTCATCTGCAGAGGAAGGTGGACGGGTGCTGCTGAGGCTACTGGGCCTCTCAGATACGAGGCCTGCTGCAGCCACAGGTCGCTTCTCCTGTCACCCCAGAAGAGCTCTGGGCTCTGCATCACTCTTGGGACTCCCCTGCAGGTGTCTGAAGGGAAGAGAGCCACGGTGCTTGCTTACCGGTGGTGGGATTGAGGGGGAGGCTCCAGACCCTCTCCTGCCAGCCTTCCAGAAAACTCTCATTCCGATAAAGACACCGGACCCCGGCTCCGGTCTGGCTTGGAGATGAGGTGCGCAGCATGGTCACGGAGCCATCTGCCAAGTCTGAAAAGGTTCGAGATGTCACTGGCTGCCCTGAGAACTGGCCAAGGAGCCTGAGAGCAGGAAAGCCCCAGCCCTATCCCACCCCGTAGCATCCATCCACTGGCTTCAGCCCTCCCCAGACAGACTATCGAAGTGATGGGTGAAGGGGACCAATTTGGGACGATGCTGGGTGCCTTGGAGCCCATAGGGGTTATCTCATTAGAGGGACTTGATCAGTGGAATGCAACCCATGTAACGGTGGGTTTGAGATCTCCTTTCTCCCAGTTTCTGGTCCTCACTTCCCTGACCCCTCTTTCCCCATGCAGGGGCACCCGGCACCTCTGCTCTGCCGGTAGCGGGGGTCCAGCTCTGCCTGGGACCGTGAGCAGGGACACGGCAGCAGCTCTCCATTCCAGCTGGATGGCTCTGGCTGGGCCGCCAGCCACGCGAGGCAGCGCAGCCTGTAGTTCACCTGGGGATGACTGTCCAGCTTGTAGATCCAGAGCCCACGCAGATCTGTGGGAGCAACCAGACAACAACACAGCCTATGGTGAGCAACACAACCAACATCCTATGGCGAGTGTCAAAACCACCCTCTGGCATCACCCCTCATCCAGAGAGAAGGGTCCAGGCTTGGATGATTGTCCCCTCCATTAGCCTCTCTCAGGAGGTCCTCAGGCTTCCTCTAGAGCCAGCACTGCTGGGGTGGCTGTGGACAGCCCCAGCAGAAGGGAAGCAGTGGCCTGTGCTTTGCACTTGTATCTGTGCTCATCTCTGCTTTTAGACCTCTTGTGCTCTCAACTGGCATCCCTTGTGCAGGCTCTGCCACCCTGCAGGGATGTTTTGCACCAGGAGCACGCTCATGGGCAGATGCCTGTGGCCATGCATCTCCTTTCCAGCCCCCCAGCATGGAACCAAGGACCCCCCTCCCACCGTACCGGTGCTGTAGCCTCTGTACTGGTCAGGCCGATATTTAACTTCTGGTGGTTTTTGAATCAGCTCATTATTTTCAGCATATCCATCGCCACTGTGCGAAGAGAGGAAGTCCTGGATCACACTCCTGACAAAACTCTACACCTCTTTCCCAACTTTCTCCACCCCAGGAGTGCATCTCCGTGTCAAGCATGAAGGAGGGAGGAGCTGATGGTGCTACAGCCCAGCACAGGTCCTTCCTTCTAGTCCACAGAGGAGCACCAGACCACAGGGCCATGGTTGAAAGCAAAGGAGAGGTCTGGAGACAGTGTAAGTCTAAATGGGGACTGACAGACACCTCCACTTACACCCAGCAAGGTGGACACACACGTGTTCACATGCGCACACACATGGCACCTGGAAAAGCCCATGAGCACGTTCCTCGCCGCGAGCTTGGTGAAATCCCACCGCATGCCACCGTCCTGGTAGAGGAGCAGGGCGAAGGACTGGTTCCCGTCGGTGGTGAGGACCGCCTGGTACGTGTTGGTCTAGAGAAATCCACAGCACCCTGTCAGCCCACTGCAGAGCCCCCCACTTCCCATAGAGCAGGATCACAGCAGCCTCGCAGAGGGGACATAGGGAAGGAGAAGTCACCAAAGCTTTCTGGGTGGGACAGCAGTGGGAGAAGACCCTTTATGAGCAGACCAGAAAAATCCTGAGCAAAGCAAGCAGGGAATCTCTGACCCACAGATGGCTTCGCAGGGTGCATTCATCTGTGGGAACCCGCCTAGGTGTGCCATGTGTGTTTGTGTCCTGCTGTGAGCAGTAAAACCAAAGCTGCATGAAGATGTGAAGCACACATGAAGCTGAAAGAGGCCACAAACACACCCTGACTGGCCACAACCAGGTCCCCATCACCAGTGGAGTTCTCACCCTCGTGTCGTTCCTCTGGGATGGGTATGCTGGAGCATCCTCCCATGTCACTTTCAGGGTCCATTTGGCTGTGTACGAGGTTTTCATGTACCTCTCAATCTTTGCTTCCACGTCACGGACAAGGGCATTTTTGGTAGACCCAAAGGTGGGATATTCCTGTGAGATTTCAAAGGGGGAGTTTGGGAAGGATGGGATTCCTCTGGAGGTTGGAGCTGGGCTTTCCTGCGGAGGTTCCTGATGGTTCCTACCTGGTACCATATGGTGCCAACTCCACGGGAAAAATCTGCGTCGTCCCAAAATGCAGCCACCATTGGCAAACTCTCCTGGCCACCAAACCCATGGGGAGGTGGGTTACGGTTGGAGGGAACATAGTTGTTGGTAGGTGGGAAAATGATTTGTCCATCATCTGTAAACTAACCACAATAACCAGTGATTTTCTGACACCACCCTCCCTAACAGGTGCCTGCCCAGCAATATATCTTTTATTTATACCCTGTCCCAAGGATAGGCAGAAACTGGACATTTTACATTGTGAAAAACACTTTTTTCTCCCACACAACCTACATACCACTCATGCTCTGCAGCCATAGAAACTCACGTAGAGAGAGTCACGCAACGTTTTCCCCAAAGGGAATCCAATCTCCATTTTGAACAGCGGGGAATTAAAGTCCTCCTTCCTTTCAACATATTCTCTGTCATTTCCCTCCGTGCCGTATGGGTATAGTGACACAGCTGGAACTAACACAAACAGGCAAATAACAGAAAATTAAAAATAAATCTATTCCACATTTCACACCTCCAGGGCAAGAGAGTCCTGGCCTAGCTGACCATTTCTATCATCACTATAATGTCCTGTGAAGAAACTTGCCTTCCCAATTCAGGGATTTCAGCTGTGAGTGGGTAATTAAATGGTTTTCCTCGCCTATGCTGTGAAAGATCAGACAAAAATGCACACAGAGGAGAGCAGAGAGGGAACGACACTCTCTGCAGGGTTTAGACTTGACTGGCTGTGGGCGCTTGCACTGTGCTGAGTGGGGATGGAGAGGAGACCTTGGCTAGGGATGGCCTTTATTTGCAGCCAGGGGCTGCCATCCCTGCAAGGTTTCATGGAAGGACAAGGGAGTCTCCACCATGGTGTACCCAGGCTTCCCAGGCACAGGGAAGCAGTTTACATCACTTGGAAGAGATGCCCTGCTCTCACACTCCCTATTTCACCTTTTCCTGTTAATCTCCCATCCTGATGCCTATTGCAGATGAACCAAACCCGGGCCATTCTGTGTCATAGGCAGCCACAGCAGCTCAGTAGGGCCAGTCCCTCCCTCATGTTCTCTCCCTTAGAAAGAAAAGGAAGGAAGAAAATCTACTTACTGCTAAGCTCCAGGGTGGGCCAGGGCGCAGGCAGGGGTGTAAGCATGGGATTTCTGTGGTTAGAGCTGGCGTGGGCAGAAGCCCTGGGTGCCGTGGCTGGTCCCTTCTGCACCCCAAAGGCAGGAGCTGTGGTGGGGCTGGTGGCAGCTGGTGGCTGGTCCAGTGCTGTGGTGGTGCCTTCAGGGAGGGATCCCCCCTCCTCCTCTGAGTTGCTCTGCATCCCAGTTGGATGTGTTGGGCCCACGGGTGCAACGGGTGACACGATGCGTGGTGAGATGGCCGTGGTGGTGCCAGCTGCTGGGGTGACACTCTCTGTGAGCCCCGCTTTGGCCACTCCATTTCCAGCTCCTGCTGACATGAGAGGAGCCGGTGACGAGCTGGCTTTGTCCGTGGTATCTGACTCCGAACTGGTGGCCAAGGCAGGAAGGATGGACAGAGGGGTGAACGCAGGCTGTGATCCAGCCTGGCTGCCCACCACAGGGACAGGCGCAGCTCCAGGGGTGACAGAGAAAGTCCCCAGACCTCCCTGCGGGTTGGTGAGGCCCTTGGCAAGTGTGGGAAGCATCCTGGGTTGGGCTTCCTTCCCAGCTGCCCCCGCAGCATTGCTGTTCAGGACTGCAGCGGGGGCCGCCGTGGCTGGTGCGTTGGCTGAGCCGACACCGGGGATGTGAAGGGGACTCGTCATCGTGCTGTCCGTGGCCCTATGCCCGGGGGAAGCCGTTGGTAGCACCAGCCTACTTGGGGCACCAGGAGAGCTGGGCAGAGTTGTACTGTCTCCCAGCTGCACATTGGTGGGGCTGGTCATGGTGGCAAAGGCCAGAGAAGAAGCATGGCTTGTTGGCCTCTCTCGGATGTCATGAATGACTGTGGCTAAGCTGCTGCTGGCAGGTTCAGTTGTTTTCTCCACTGAGACAGGTTGTCCCAGTGACCTCTGGGTGACAGGAGGTGACGTGCTCAACGCCTGTCCTGGCACAGGGTTGTTGACGGCCGTCGGAGAAGAAGAGCCTGTTGTTGGCTTGGGTGCCTCATATGCCAAGGATGCTGCTGGTTCTGTGGTTGCGCCATCACTGAGAATGGATGATGGCTGAGCCATCGGCTCCTCTGTTGTGCTGTGCTTGCTGGAGAAAGGTGTGCTGGGCACCAGGATGGCATGGCTGGGACGAGGCGCCTCCAAGGAGCCGTCAGTTGGCTCTGTCATTGTGGGAGATAAGCCAGTTGTTCTTGATCCTCTGCTAGTGGTGCTGGCACCAGAGTGTGGGCTTGCTGCTGTCCTGTCGACAGCATCCAGTGGTGCTCCGGCTGCCAGTACGGTGCTGGTGGCTTGGGAGGTCCTTGCACCTACATCTCCTGCTCCCACTGCCACACTTGCTGCCTCAGGTGTGGTCTGGAGCAGGACTGGTCCCTCCAGAGCTGGGATGCTGGTGGTGACCAAGAAAGGTAGCCTAGTTGCCACCTCATTCCCCCCAGAGGCTGTCCTGGGGGCTGGCTGAGCTGGGATGCTCTCTGTGATTGATTGTGATTTGCTGGTTGCTGCTTTGCTCGGTGAAGGGGTAGAGACAGGGGTTGGTGACATGTCTGCGGTGTCTTTGCTGGCTGTTGTAAGCGTGGTGGTGGTGGGCTCGGCTGTAGCTCTCTGCACGAATGGAGCAGGCAACAGGCCGGTGCTCTTCCCAGCTGCTGCATTCCCAGGCACCGTCAGAGCGGTCTCGTCAGCAGCACCGCGCGCAGGCGAGGAAGCAGCAAGCCCGTCAGCAGCTGTTGCAGCTGGGCTCGCACCTTCATCAACCTGGTCAATACCGCCAGAGCTGGGCAGCGCACGTCTGTCTGTCTGCCTGTCTGTGAGGGGTTGCTCTGTGGCACGGCTGGTGCCAGTGGCATTGGCAAACCCTGCTCGGGCAGTTGGTGTCCCGGCTGTACCGCTGCCTGCGATGGCTGTGGAGGTCTCCGCGCCAGGCAGTCCAGCTGTGATGATGGTGTTGCTGGAGGGGACTGTGCCTGGTGGCAGCCAGGTGGCAGTGGGGCCGGTGGGTGAGGTGCTGCCTGCTCCATCAGCCGCAGAGTCGCTGCTTGCAGGGCTTGTCAGCTGTCGCGGTGACCCAGATGAGAGACGGCCAGTGCCTGGCAAGGACGGACCCACTGCGGGCTCTGCAGGGGCAGGACTCCCGCCCAACGAGCTTGTGGTGCTCATTGCAGACATCAGCCTGTCTGTCCATGAGGAGGAGGTGCCCAGGGCTGGCTGGGCAGTGCCGCGAGTGGTGGCCACCATGGCTGTGTCTGCAGCTGCCCTGGCAGTGGTAGAGCCGGCACTCGGTGGCACTGTGTGTGACAGCAGCTCCCCAGGGGCTGTTGTACTGCTTGCCACCTGAGTGGTAGGACTAGGGGTGAGTGGGGAGGACATTTCCTCTGTGGGCACCATGCCAGGGTGTCCGTGGCTTGGCATCAGGCTGAGGAGCGGGAGCGTGGTGGTGTGCTGAGGGGCTGCGGAGGGCGCTCCAGGGAATGGCACATGGGATGCGCTGGTGGCCCATGGGGACATTGTGCTGATCCTCACCTCTGCACTGGTGGCAGTGGACACAGCGGTGTCCTTGCTGCTGGCAAGGGATGCTGCTCCATCAGTCCTTCTCTTGGAGGGGTCCGGGAAGGATGTGGCAGTCTGTGGTAGGGTGGTGGCACTGCGAGTACCTGTCCAGGCTGCGGCTGTGCCTGTCCCTGCTTGTGAGCGGCCTGTGCTGGGCCAGGACACCCCCGCTGAGGGCTCTTCCCGGGCACTGGTGCTACCTGAGCTCCGAGACACTCTGGGAGGCTCACTGGTGCTGTCAACGGGCTCCATCAGCGACCAAGAGGTGCTGTGGGGGCTGTGCCAGGAGGCGGTTGCTGTGACGAGCTCCTTGCTGGCCCCACTCGGGGCAGGAGAGGAGGATGTGGCCGCGCTGGGACTGCTGTTGCTTACCCTCACCGCTATTCCAGTCACATCGTCACCAGGGTTGATGGAGGATGCCACCACCGTGGCACTGGTGCTGCTCGGGATGGGAGAGGACACGCTGTGCCCTGGCTCAGCTGTGCTGGGCACAAGCAGCAGGGAAGGTGCTGGCTCTGGAGCGGGGCTGGGCACTGCCCACCAGGACAGACCCTCCCCATCCCCTGCCGTGGTGCTCTCGCTGCTCGGTGCAGACTGTGTCACTGGGGGCACATTGCTGGTGCCTGGCTCTATCCCCGCAGTGACAGTCGGGGTCAGTCCTGGGGCCGGCTCTGTTGTCCCTTCCCTAGTACCTGGGTAGGATGCACCAGCTGTTGGCTCAGCACCACTGCTCCGGCTCGCGTGGGGCTGAGTGGTGCCTCCGGCTCCAGAGGGGTTCAATGCGTGCGGAGCTGGCCCAGGAGAGGTGCTTTTGCCATCTGTCCTGCTCACCCAGGCATCTTGTGCTGAATTTTCAACTGAGTTTGAGCCTACAGCTGCCCGCACGGTGCTACCGTCTCCTGCTGGTGAAGACCTGCCCCTGGCTTCCTCCGTGGCTGCGTTTCTGGCGCCTGGCAGCGAGACCAGTGAGGATGTTGGGGTGGCAGTGGTGCCAGGGAGTGCATTGGCCATGCGTGACGGTGGGCTGGTGTCTGCTGAAGCTGCTGGAGCGGAGCGACCACCTCGCGGAGCAAGCAGAGGAGCATCTGCTGGGGAACTCGTTTGGGGAGCGTTGTCACCTGGGATGAACGGCTCTGGTGCTGGCTCAGTCCTGGGGAGCGCTTGGCTGGGAGGTGTCCCTGCCCCATCAGCAACATGGGCAAGAGATGGCACATCTGGCACTTCTGGTGTTGACTCAGCCTCAGAGTGACCCTGTAGAGATGTTGCCCAGCTCACACTTGGGTGGGTGACGTAGTCATCGGTGACGAGAAATGACCTTCCCTTGTCTGAGGTTGGGACTGTTTGTGGGGTGACTGTGCCTGTGGGAGCAGAGGGGCCCACAGTCAGCTTCCTTCTTGCGGCATTTCCAGCTCCAGGAAACAGGGAACTGTCTGTCATCTGCACTGGGGTGTCGTGAGGTGGGAGGAGGGTCACGCTGGTGCCTGACTCCTCTTTCAAGGCCAGGTCCATGGACGCTGCAGGTAGTGCAGTGGTGGTGATGTCAAAGCTGGGTGGGGCATCACCTGGGGCATCGGTGTCCAAGGTTGGTTGCAGGGTGGCCAGGCCGCTATGTGCCACGGCTCCTTCTGTGCTTGGGATGCTGCTGGCTGGGGACAACCCCGGGGATGGCCCTTTGGTGGGACTTTCATCTAGGAGAGGTGCAACCCCTGCACGTGATGCTGCAGAGGGTCTGCTGGCCTTGGCCATCTCCAGGGTGCTGAGTGCTGCCATGAGGTTGATGGTTGTTACTGCTGTGGTTGTGCCTTCCAGGGGCTCAGAAGCTGCTGCTGCTTCAGGAGCCATTGGAGAGAAGTTGCTGGAGGCTGGGTGGGTGACATAGTCATCGGTGATGAGAGATGACCTTCCCTTGTCTGAGGTTGGGGCTGTTTGCGGGGTAGCTGTGCCTGTGGGAACAGAGGTGCCCAGAGCTGAGTTGTCTGTGTTGTTTCCAGCACCAGGAGACACGGAGCCACCTGCCCTCTGCATTGGGGTATTTTGAGGTGGGAGGTGGGTCACACTGGGGACCGAGTCCTTTTCTGAGGCCACGTCCAGGGACGCTGCAGGTAGTGCAGTGGTGGTGCTGCCGGGGCTGGGGGAGGCATCACGTGGAACATCGGCATCCATGGCTGGTTGAAGGGTGCCCTGGCTGCTATGTGCCATGGTTCCCATTGTCCTTGAGATGCTGCTGGTTTGGGACAACCCCAGGGGTGGCCCTTTGGTGGGGCTTTCATCCAGGAGAGGTGCGACCCGTGCATGTGATGCTGCAGAGGTTCTGCTGGCCTTGGCCATCTCCAGGGTGCCAACTGCTGCTGCAAGGTTGATGGTTGTTGCTGCTGTGGTTGTGCATTGCAGGGGCTCAGAAGCTGTTGCTGCTTCAGCAGCCCTCGGAGCGACATTGCTGGAAGCTGAGTTGGTGACGTAGTCATCGATGACAAGAAATGACCTTCCCTTGTCTGAGGTTGGGGCTGTTTGTGGGATGGCTGTGCCTGTGGGAACAAAGGGGCCCACAGCTGAGTTGTCTGTGTTGTTTCCAGCTCCAGGATGCACGGAGTCAGCTGCCCCCTGCATTGGGGTATCGTGAGGTAGGAGGTGGGTCATGCTGGTGACCGATTCTTCTTTCGAGGCCACGTCCAGGGATGCTGCAGGTAATTCAGTGGTGGTGCTCTCAGGGCTGGGGGAGGCATCACGTGGGTCATCAATGTCCATGGCTGGTTGCAGGGTGGCCAGGCTGCTATGTGCTATGGCTCCTTCTGTGCTTGGGGTGCTGCTGGATGGGGACAACCCCGGAGGTGGCCCTTTGGTGGGACTTTCATCCAGGAGATATGCAAACCCTGTACGTGATGCCGCAGAGGCTCTGGTGGCTCTGGCCATCTCCAGGGTGCTGAGTGCTGCCATGAGGTTGATGGTTGTTGCTGCTGTGGTTGTACCTTCTGGGGATTCAGAAGCTTTTGCTGGGCTGTCACCAGTGGCAGCGATGCCACTGGGGGTTGAGTTGGTGACGTAGTGGTCGATGACAAAAAACAACTTTCCCTTGTCTGAGGTTGGGACTGTTTGTGGGGTGACTGTGCCTGTGGGAGCAGAGGAGCCCATGGTCAGCTTCCTTGTTCCCTTTCCAGCTCCAGAAAACAGGGAACTGTCTGTCATCCACACAGGGGTGTCATGAGGTGGGAGGTGGGTCATGCTGGTGACCAAGTCCTCTTCCGAAGCCACGTCCAGGGACGCTGCAAATAGTGCAGTTGTGGTGCTGTCAAGGCTGGGGGAGGCATCACGTGGATCATCAGTGTCCATGGCTGGTTGCAGGATGGCCAGGCTGCTATGTGCCATGGCTGCTGCTGTGCTTGGGATGCTGATGGATGGGGACATCCCCAGGGGTGGCCCTTTGATGAGACTTTGAT
Organism: Eudromia elegans; assembly: GCA_003342815.1. NCBI lineage: Eukaryota > Metazoa > Chordata > Aves > Tinamiformes > Tinamidae > Eudromia > Eudromia elegans. The sequence continues at coordinate 11,154,418 of PTEX01000002.1, forward strand.
CCAGGAGAGGTGCGACCCCTGCACGTGATGCTGCAGAGGGTCTGCTGGCCTTGGCCATCTCCAGGGTACTGAGTGCTGCCATGAGGTTGATGGTTGTTGCTTCTGTGGTGGTTCTTTCTGGGGATTCAGAAGCTGTTGCTGCCCCATCACTAGTGGGAGCAAAATTCCTGGGGACTGGGTGGGTGACGTAATGGTCAGTGACAAGAAATGACCTTCTCTTATCTGAGGTTGGAGCTATTTGTGGGATGGCTGTGGCTGTTAGAGCAGAGGGGCCCACGGTCAGCTTCCTTCTTGTGGCGTTTCCAGCTCCAGGAGACATGGAGCCAGCTGCTTCCTGCATTGGGGTATCTTGAGATGGGAGGAGGGTCACGGTGGTGCCTGACTCCTCTTTCAAGGCCACGTCCACGGACGCTTCAAGTAGTGCAGTGGTGGTGCTGTCAAAGCTGGGTGGGGCATCACCTGGGGCATCGGTGTCCAAGGTTGGTTGCAGGGTGGCCAGGCTGCTATGTGCCACGGCTCCTTCTGTGCTTGGGATGCTGCTGGTTGGGGACAACCCCGGGGGTGGCCCTTTGGTGGGACTTTCATCTAGGAGAGGTGCAACCCCTGCACGTGATGCTGCAGAGGGTCTGCTGGCCTTGGCCATCTCCAGGGTGCTGAGTGCTGCCATGAGGTTGATGGTTGTTACTGCTGTGGTTGTGCCTTCCAGGGGCTCAGAAGCTGYTGCTGCTTCAGGAGCCRTTGGAGWGAAGTTGCTGGAGGCTGGGTGGGTGACATAGTCATCGGTGATGAGAGATGACCTTCCCTTGTCTGAGGTTGGGGCTGTTTGCGGGGTGGCTGTGCCTGTGGGAACAAAGGGGCCCATGGTCGACTTCTCTGTGGTGTTTTCAGCCCCAGGATACACAGAGTCGGCTACCCCCTGCATTGGGGTATCGTGAGGTAGGAGGTGGGTCATGCTGGTGACCGACTCCTTTTTTGAGGCCACGTCCACGGACGCTGCAGGTAGTGCAGTGGTGGTGCTGCCGGGTCTGAGGGAGGCATCACCTGGGGCATCGGTGTCCATGGTTGGTTGCAGGGTGGCCAGGCTGCTATGTGCCATGGCTGCTGCTGTCCTTGGGATGCTGATGGATGGGGACAGCCCCAGAGGTGGCACTTTGGTGGAACTTTCATCCAGGAGAGGTGCGACCCCTGCACGTGATGCTGCAGAGGCTCTGCTGGCCTTGGCCATCTCCAGGGTGCTGAGTGCTCCTGGGTGGTTGATGGTTGTTGCTGCTGCAGTTTTTCCTTCCATGGGTCCAGAAGCTGTTGCTGCCTCAACAACAGTGGGAATTACACTGCGGGGGGCTGGAGAGGACACCGCAGGTCCATGCACCTTCCCAGGGCTGGGGAAAGGGGCATTGGGTCCTGCATCTGCTCCATCTGTGCTCAGATCTCCGGACTCCTCTTCCAGCTCTGCGTCAGCCACGTGTGACGCCATCTCCTCACCAGGGGTGACAGGGGAACTGCGGGAGGCGAGCAGGGGGCTGGTGCCATTGGGGTGCTGCATGTACACGTGCGACATCGGCTCATCGGGCACACCCACACTCGAGCCTGAGAAGCGCTGAGGCCCCTGCAGTGTCTCGGTGTCCCTGTCCAAAGCAGCCGTGGCTGTGGCTGGGCTAAAAGTCCTGTCCTCGGATTGGGGAGAGCGTCCAACAGAGGCCTTGGTGGTGGCTGCAGAAGAGCCCAGGTCTGGATCGCTGCTGTCAGCGGCTGAAGCAGGAGCAGTCGTGTCTGAGGACGGTGTGAGGAGCAGCGAAGACCCGTGGAGAGCTGACTTGCCTGCAGGTTCCACGCTGAGTGCCTTGGATGGTGCGGGACCACTCGTGGCACCGGCTGCTGGCAGCAGTGATCCCACAGCCGGCCCTGGAGCACTGGGAGACGGGTCTGGAGGAGCCGGCACAGCGCTGGTGTCCCAGAGCGTCCCCACGCCCGGCCGTGGGGAGCTGCCCGCTGCTGTGGGACGCGTACTCGGACCTTCCCTGGCAGCACGGTTCCCAAAGGCAGGTCCTGCTCTGCTGGTCAGGCTCACGGTGCTGACGGAGGCGAGGTCTGCGGCAGAGCCACTCGTCTCGCTGTAACTGCCAAGGGCCGGCGCTGCTGTGGCCCCCGAGGATGCGTCTCTCGCTGCTTTCCTGGCACCGGTTCCAGCAAGGGGCAGGGGCGTCGCTGCGCCGAGTCCTGCCAGGGAGGATCCACCCGCAGCCGCTGCCGACAGGGCCGTTGCGGCGGGCAGAGCCCCGGTGGGGGGTCTGAGGGAGGACGCTGCGCCCGGGCTGGGCCTGGCAGAGGGGCCACTGTGCGGTGCTGCCGAGATGCGGCCTCCTGGTCCAGCAGCGGTGCTGGGAGCACCGGGAAGTGCCGCGCCGGCAGACGGGCTGTCTCCAGCAGCGCCGGAGTGCGGCCCTGTGCCTGTTGCCGTCAGGGCACTTGCGGCCCTTGGGGAAGCAGAGCCGGTCGCTGCTCCCGAGAGGCGCGTGCTCCTGCTGTAGAGCGGCTCCGCGGTGGCGTTTTCCAGGGCTGGAAGTGCCGCAGCAGGGACAGGCCTTGCAGCGGTTACCCCCGCGCTGGGAGAAGAGGCGTCCTCGGAAGAGTCAGCCCGGCCTCTGCCAGCAGCTGCCAGGTCCAGGTCCGGCTCCGTTCCATGGAGGGGGACACCGTTCCTGGCTCCAGGTTGCCCATCCCCAGCAGGGACACTTGTCCCACGGGGGGCCGAGCGCGCCACCCCTTGCCACGGGACCGCGTCATTGCGGGCAGCGAGTGGCTGTCCTTGGCCCAGCTCTGTGCTTGATGGACCGGGGGAGGCGCTTGCTATCAGTTCTGCCGTGGCCCCCGTAGGGGAAACGGCTGGAGGTGGCCGAGCAGGGGGTGCCGGGGCCTCCCACGAGGCCTCGCGCCCGGCTGCAGGTAGGGCAGGCGTCCCCGGCCCTGCAGTCCTGCTGGTGGGAGAGACAGTCGCTCTCACCGAGGAGGCACTTGAGGCATCTGCAATAGGTGGCGTTGCCCCCTCTGCTCCTCCTGCCGCTTCGTGAGGCGATGCCACGGCGTGTGCTGGCGTTGTGGGAATAGGGGCAACACTGCCTGGGCCTGCCGCCATCCCCATGGTGCTGCCCGGGGGCGGAGGGGAGGCCAGCGAGACACGGGCCCCTGCGGTGGCCGGGGAGGTGCCCTTGTCCTGCTCTGAAGTGACCTCTTGGGACGGGAGCCCAGCGGCGGCAGGGGACACTGCAGTGCCCTTGCTGGTAGCAGAAGGTGACAACTCCATGCCTTGCTTGACATGAGACAATGTTGTTGTCCCCAGTGTCCCCTCCACAGCGATAACATCATCCATCTGGACCCGCCCATTGGCACGGGAAGCTTTGCCAGGGACCAGGGAAGAGGCTTTTGCTCCCAGCCCTGGTTGAACAGTGGTAGGTTGTGCCCTGGGGAGGGACGCGTCTCCATCTGGTTTTGGGATGGTCTCTTTTAGAGGGCCTGCAGCACCCACTGTGACTCCCCCTAACACAAGGACAGTTGTTCCCAGAGCCCCTTCTCCAGGGATGCTCTCCAGAGCTGCCCTAGACACCTCTGGGGCCTGTTCAACACTGTTTGACAGTGACAGGTCGCCCACCCCCTCTTTGGTGGGGATGCCTAGACCCAGAGGTGGCGTGGGTGACATGGCCCGCTCAGCATTGCTGCTCTCCATAGCAAGAGGTGGCACGTGCCCTTTTGAGGCAGAGGACAGAGAGTGCCCATGCCCCGCAGTGCCAGGAGCCACAGGGACACTGGTCGGGTGGCCAGCAGGGCTGTTGGAGGAGGCCCCTGCCCTTGCCTGGGGGCTGTCCCGTGCTGCCAAGCCCTCAGCAAGCCCGGAGGCGGCCCCTGTCCTGGGAAGCGCCTCCCGCACCTTGCTGCCCCCAACCGGGACCGTTGCTCCGGCAGTCTGCAGCACGGGGCCACCTGTGAGGAGGGAGGAGGTGGTCCTACCTGGATGAAGGCCAGCAGCGCTCCCAGCGGGCAGGTTTGAACCTGTCCCCAGCCCCGGGCTGGCACTACCTGCTGCAGGGACGGCCTTACTCGGGCTCTGACGGTTTCCAGAGCTGGTCCAGCTGGAGGCGGAGCGCTGGTGCAGCGCGCGCCGGGTCGCAGCTGTCTGGCACATTCCCAGCCAGGCCTTGGTGGGTGACGCGTCCGCAGGTAGCCTGGCACCGGTGCCGCCAGCCGCAGGGACGAGGTCGTTGGGCTCTGCCGGGCTCTGCTCTGCCGACGCGCTGGAGGAGCCGTCCGCACGCCTGGGCAGCACTACGTGGGGTGGCTTCTTGGGGTCCCCTGCTGACCCTGCCAAAGGCGACGCTGCAGGCGCGGGGCTGCGGCCAGGGCACCGGCGCGGAGGGCGAAGGCAGGAGGAGCCAGCCCGGCCTTCTGCCTCCCCTGGCGCCCTGTCCCCCGTCCCTGCTCTGGGGGCTGCTGCAGGAGGAAGGTGGTGCCCGAACGCCACCTGCCCCCGGCATGGCTGGTTGCTGCCCCGATAATTGCTGGGTCCCCTGTCCTGCTGGCCAGGTCCCAGCCAAATACGAGCCAAGAGAGCTCGTCCCCTGCCACAGCTCTTGGGGAGAGGAGGCATCCCAGCAAGGCCTCTTTTCCTGGGGTGTCCCCCCAGCCTCGGAACCTCTTCCTCCCTGGGAGAGGGGGACGGCCCCTCCTGGGAAGCGCTTCCCGCTTGGCCGGGATGTGGCCGCTGGCAGTATGTCTGGGCTGGCCGGTGTCTGCTGGGGACACCCGGCGCCTGCCCGTTCTCCTCGTGTCACAGCTCAAGCGCTGTCTCCTGCAAACACCTCTCCTGAGGCCCACCAGGAGTGGTGACGGTGTCATGGAACCCACGGGCAAAAGCTAGCCCAGCTCCGTGCCCACGCCGGTGCCGTGGGTGCTCGCCCACAGTGCCAGCAGGTTTGGAGCAGGACACGGTCCATCCCCATCCCCACAGGTCCCTGCCTGCTGCATTGCTCCCCCCTGGGGCACTCAGGCCCTGACCCCGGAGAGCCGCAACGCACACGGAGGTGCCTGGAGGGAGGGCAAGCGGAGGGGCAGTCGTCCCCGCCGCCCTGGCCGGGGTGGAGGCTAGTGGAGGCCCAGGGGTGCTCAAGGAGCGCCCTGCATGCCGGGCTCTGCCGGTGCCCCGAGAAGGACCCGAGCTGCCTCGTGCCTCTGTTTGCTGCTCTGGCAACCCGTTACCGAAACAACAGCCTGGCGGTGGCTCCCGGGCTTTGTTTCAGACGCGGAGAGCAGCCGATTGCAGCCCTTCGCCCATAACTCAGATGGTATCTGCCCCAGCTTGGCAGGGGGCTGTGCGCTGCGACCCCGGCACTTACCTGGCAGTGCCCAGAGCGCCCAGAGTAGCCAGGCCCAGTGTGGGGAGCGGTGCATGGTGCGGGGGCACCCAGGGGCGCCCGGCATCGGCAGCGCTGCTGGAATGAGGCTGGCAGCTCTCCCAGTGCCGCGAAACGAGGCGGGCTCCCGGCACCGAAACACTCCCCTCCCCGGGCCCTCCTCCGCTGCCGCCCCACGGCATGGCCACCGAGCGGGCAGCCACGTGCCGTGTCCCCGCCGCGGCGCCCGCACTCCCTCATGAGGGTGCCAGAGCCCTGGGGAGCTGCCACAGGGCCTGGCTGCGACGAGCACCCATTGGGGACCGGCTCCGTCACCGTGCGACCGCCCGAGCCTTCCCCAACAGGACGGTTCTCAGCGCTGAGCGTCGGGAAGCACGGAGCTGCAGGCCTGGTGTGCCCATCGGGGTGCCGCAGGCGCCACACGGAGCCAGGGTCCTGCCGATCCCTGCTGCCACCCCACAGCAAGGCTCGGGGACACGCGGGCCAACCATGCCAGGGGGCTGGAGGGGCAGGACCCGGGTGGGACCCGCAGCCGTCACCGGCTCACTGGGCGGTCAGCACCTCGAGGCTGGCTTCGTTCTAGCGTCGCAGACCCTTTTTTCCCGGGGTGCAGGGAGGACCCTCGGAGGGGACCCAGCCCCAGGTGCCAGCCCCCTGCCCACGCTTTCCCGCCCACCGCCTGCTCCGGCCACGCATGGCCACCTGGCTGGTAACCCCCGCCGGCAACGGGCCCGCCGCCAAGGAGGAACAAGGAAGCGAGCAGCGCTGCCGCTCGCCTCCCCGCCGCCCCGGGCTCCCTGCGCTGCTCAACCCGCCACAGCCCTGGGGGCTTCCGCAGGGCCGTCTCCGTCCGAGCCACGCAGAGCCCTCACGGTACCCGGCTCTGCCCTGGCGCCACAAAGGTTGTTGCATTAAGGGCTAATCGCCTTAATGGAGCCACTCCGCGCGGGGGGTTATCTGCACCATCAAGTGCGGCCCATTGCGAACGCCCACGCAAGCCAGGTGCAGGGGGGAAGGGTGCTGAGAGGCTAGGCCTTGCTCTGCTCCGCAGGTCACCTTAGAGAAGGGAAGAGACGGGGACGCTCACCGTGGCGTGCAAAGGCCCTGCTGGGCCTGGCGGGAGCACTTCCAGCAGGGAAATGTTTGCTTATCCACATGCAGGACCATTTTAAGAGGTGGAGGAGATGGAAGTCAAGTGCAGCATTGCATCTGTCTTCATCTGCAACCGTCCCGCCCGGCTGCCATGCAGCAGAGAGAGGCGCCATGAGAGCTGCGCCACAGACAGGGAAAACGCGGCTGTGCACAGCTGCCCCGCCAGCCCACGCTTGGAGGGGCTAGGGAGGGGGCCTGGGACAGGCTGTGCAGCGCGCCTGGTGTGCACGGCACGCGGTGACATGGCCACGTGCAGCCGGCTCTGGGCTGCGTCTCCATGAGGTGCCCCGGGAGGCGCAGGCCACCCCGTCACTCACCGCATGCCGCAGTCCTCCTGGCGCAGCCTCCCCTCTGATGTTCCGTGCTTGGCGCGCGCAGGGGCGGCTGGAGACGGTGGTGAAGCTGGTGGGGCTTTGCCGACGCGGCGACAGCAGCGCGCCCAAGCACAGCGGTTCAGCGCTGGCTCTGGCGGTGCCGTCAGCGTCACCCCAGCTGACATCCCCGACCCGCCTGTGATCGCTCCCAGGTACTGGCAGCTTCTGCCTGGCACCTGGGCATGGGCCAGCCCCTTGAGGAGCCCGTACAGGTCCTGCAGGCTCTGCTCAGGGGAACTCCAGCACCTTCACCTGGGGTATTTAGGGACATCGAGGCCCAGCCAGTTGGGGCACCGAGGTCCTCTTTTCCCCCTTGCATGGAGGCCACCTGCGTGGAGTCCCTCAAAGGTGGCACCTCCGTGCAGCACAGCCCTGGCCCTTGGCTCTGCGCGTCAGAGTGAGGCCTGGATCCCACTCGGACTGGGCTCGCGCTGCCCCCAGACACGGTGCCTCCCGGCGGGCGCCGCACGCTCCTGCCGCGGGCGCCGGCCCCGCCGCGCGGTGCTATCCGGTTGCACAAGGGCCCTCGCCGCCACGCGTGGGTGGGGGCGAGATGCAGGTCTCGCCACTCCCTGCGCGGGCATGAGTCACGCGGCGGCTCCGATCCCATCTGCCGCGGGCGCTGGGGCGGCTGGAGGGGGCGGCGGGAGCCCCGCGGGCGCCAGGGCACGGCCAGGGCTCTCTGGGGGGGGTTCAACAGTGCCCAGCCCTTGGGTACAGGTGCCAGGCGTGCAACTACGTGACAACTTCAAGCAGCCCTGGCCTCGGGGACACGCTCACCCTAAGAGTCATCAACACGAGCACATCGAGGGGGTGCTCGTGGCATGTGGTGGTCTGGGGGCATTAAACAAGCCTGGGCCTTGGCTGGGCAGTGCTCAATCCGGCCGGTGCGTGGCCGCTGCTGGACACCCCCTGCCCTGCAGCAGGGCTGCCCCGGCACAGGGACCTGTGCAGCGGGAGGGCTCCTGCGTGCAGGGTGGGACGGAGGAGGGTGGGACAGAGGAGCGTCCCTTGGTTGTACCTCCGGGAGTCACCTTCCAGGTGCCCATGGCCATGTGCTGCCAGCCCTGGGGGCACCCCGAGCCACACTGTTGTGCAGAGGTGAGGGATGCAGGTACCTGATGACAAGGTCGTGGCTTGAGCCTTGGGAAAAGCTGCTGCTACGGCATCTGTATCCCTCTGCAGGTCCCAGACTCGCATCCTCCCGGGAAGCAGGAAGTCCCACGGCATGGGAGGATGGTCCTGGCTATGGGCACGCAGTCTGTGCTGGCCGGGCAATGCTGGGATGCAGGGACTCTCAGATCTGTGTGCACTGGCAGCAATGAACCCAGGAGATGGGCACAGGCACCTTCCTCCTCTCCATAGAATATTTTTATATATTTTTATATATATATAATATATATATATATTAAAATTACATTTCTCTTTACAAAAACAATTCACCAGTGGGCTAGGGGACGGAGACCATCTTCAAAGTCAGGGCAAGGGCACCCTGTCATGGGGGTCCTGGCAAGTCCCAAACCCTGGGCAGGCTCCATTTCGGGGCACCTCTGTCCCCCAGGCAGGGCTCAGGCCAGAGTCCAGCAGCAGGTTGTGTGGGTAGGGGTGGCCACAGTGCGCGGTGCTTCCACGGCGAGACGCCCGCTCCAGATCCGACGTAGCTCACCCAGGTCCCGCCGTCACCGCCTGCAAGGGGAGGAGAGGATGGGAGCTCTGGAGAGGCTGCCCAAGACCAGTACGGCATGGGAGACCCTCCCCAAAAGATTCGCCTCGCTGCCAGCACCTCCTGGGCCTGGGCACCTACTTCTGCCGGGACGCGCTGCAGGGATCCAGGAGGTGGGAGCTGGCCTGCGCCAGGTTCCAGTCGAACATCTCCAGCACCCGGTGACATTCGACGCGGGACTTCAGCCCCAGGCAAAAGAGCTGCTCCACCTGCAAGGGGATGCAGCGCAGCGTGGGCAAGGGGCCACAGCTGGTGACAGTGGCCCCTGCCTGCGCTGGCTGCCGCAGCTCCTACCTTCAGGTACTGGATGGCGCGCTGCACGTTCCAGCCGTGGTTCTGCAGCGCCGTCAGGCACTCCTCCGTGGTGACGCCGTGCACCATGTCCTGCACCTGCAAAAGGCCACTCTCACCTCGGGCCACTGCCTGTGTGCTGCTGCTGTCCCACCAATCCCCCCAGGCCAGGGAGGGTCCCATGGCTGCAGCAAGGGAGCAGCACAGGACCCTGGGGTCCCCCCTACGCCTCTGGCTCCGTGAAGCGCCGTTGGTTGGAAGGAGCTGGGCGGCTGCTGTTTGGGTCATGCACTTTGGAAGCCCATGGGATTTCTACCTCTTTCTTGCCCCTGTCTGGAAGCAATCTCTTCACGGCACCATGAGCTCGTGTTGTGCACAGACCACCCCCCAAACTCTTGGCCACCAGCTGTGGCGCACCCTGATGTGCCAGTCCTGCCTGGGGCAGGGGCGAGCTCCTGTGCTCCCCCAGCCCAGCTGGAGGTGCCCCCTGCCCTCACCATGCCCTGGGCTTAGCTACAAACTCCCCAGCTGGGACAATCCCTGCCCTGTTCACTCTCCAAGGGAAGCAGAGACACCACTCTGTGCCAGCCTGGAGCTGGAGCCATGGCCCATAGCCTGCCCCGGGGCAGGGCTAATGCAGGTAAAGGGTGATCGATGCCCACTTGGACACTGCAGAGACACTGCGGTGTCTTTGAAGAGCCCTTGCAGTTGGTGTCCCTTGGGTTTGGATGGGGATAAGCCAAGGGGCAGGGTGGGGAGGGCTCTGGCCCGGGTGCTGCAGCGAGCCTGTGGGACAATGCCATCCCGCCCCACATGACCCTCAGGAAAGCCACTCACCAGCCGGATCTTCTCGGAGGGGCGGTAGCCATCCGGCCCATCATAGACGATCTTCTGGAGGCTGCAGGAAGCCTTCACCAGACACTTGGGCCCAGCATTGCTGTTGTTGGAGGAGAAGTTGGCTTTGTAGTCCGGCGGCTGCTGCACCATGGGCCGGACGGTGGCTGTGGTGACCACGCGGGAAGCCGGCACCTCCTCGGGGCTTTTGGCCTCCTTGAAAAACTTCTCGTACTTGTCCAGGTAGGCGGGGCGCTCGGGCAGCAGGTAGTAATGGGTGCTGCTGACCTTCTGCCCGTCCTTCACGATGGGCAGGATGCAAGGCCCCTTGGGGCAGTCCTTGCCCTGCGCCTGGATGACCTTAGGGGTGGCATATTTGGGGTCGAGGGCGAAGCTCTGCGTGGTGGGCATGGGCTTGCCCGGCGAGGTGGAGAGGTAGGAGCAGAGCGCGGCACGCTGCTGAGGGGAGCCCACCTGCAGAGCCATGGGGCTGGGCGTGCGCGAGGTGGGCTGCGAGAGCGGGTCGCGCGGCGGGATCTGCGGCGGCCGGTCCTCCTCGCCCCCCGAGGCCGGCGAGAGCTCCCCCGACCAGCGCCCGGGCTCATTCCTGCGCAGCGGCCGGGGCGGGATGGGCACGCGGGGCGGGATCTGGGGCTTGTCCTCGGCAGGGGCCGCGGTGGCGGCGAAGGCGGCCGTGCCCAAGGGCACGTTGAGCCTCTTCATGCACTCCTGCTGCAGCTCCTCGAATATCTCGGTGGTCTGTGTCAGGCTGGGCTGCTTGGCCTCCTTGGGGGGCAGAAAGAGGTTGTCCTCCAGCACCGCAGCCCTGTCGCCCTCATCCACGAAGCCGTAGTTGGTCTCGCCGCGCTCGCGGGCTCTGGGCAGCCCCGTGCGGCTGCCCCGCCGCCCCGGGGGGCTGTTGATGGAGCACACCTCGAAGTCGTCCTCGTCCTGCGCCACGTAGTCGTAGGCCGGCGGCGGCGGCAAGGGCCGCGCGTCCCAATCCACCACGGGCGTGGGGTGGAGGGGCCGGGGCAGGGCCCGCGTGGGGCTCTGCGGGGGGGTCTTGTCCAGCAGCGAGCAGGCCTCCATGGCCAGCTTGGAGTCCGAGGGCGTCGGGAGCTCCCCGACAGGCGACGGGCTCAGTGGCGGCGCCTCCTCGCCGAAGTCGATGAGCGTCACCTCGCCGCCCAGCAGGCCCTCGCCCAGCGCCTGCCCGGGCTGCCGGTCGCCAACCTTGGTGCCCGACACCCAGGCCGAGGGCTTTGCCAGCCGCAGTCCCTTCCCCGGGCCTGGCTTCTTCAGGCAGAGCTTCCGGAGGCCTGTGGAGAGGCTGTCGTCCTCCTCGCTGACCGGGTCGTAGGAGGGCTCTAGGATGGGGCAGACAGGACAGTGAGGATGCCGTCAGGTCCCCAAACCCCTCGCACCCCGTTGGGGTGCCACCCTAGTGGTTGCAGGAGGGTGTGGTTGTCTCTGGAGATCCTAGGGGACATAACAGTTGTAGGAGAACATCTCCAACCCCAAGCCCCAACTGCAATCCTTCCTAACACAAGACTGCGACATCCAGGAAACTCACCCAATCCCACAACACGTCAGCCTGGGCAACCTCCTGCCCTGCTCCCATTTCAGCCCCTTGGCTGCAGGGCTGTCACAGTCCTGCCCTGCTGCTCCGGGGCAGGACCTGCCCTCTTCTATGCTATGGTTGGGGAACCTGGGTCCCATTTACCCCACCACTATGTCACACACAGCCACCGTGGTCCCCTCGTCCCTGGCGCATGCCCATGCCACAGTCGTGCCCAGGAAGTGGGGCAGCTCAGCCCCACATGGTTCTGGGGTTAGTAGTTCCAACAGGCAACACCTCAGAGCAGTTAGTCCCCGCTGGTCCCTCCATGGGAGATGTTTGAGGAGTGGCAAGAGCCTGGAGATGCCTCTGGGGAGATGGGGCATGCAGCAAAGGTGGCACCATCTCCCTGAGGCTGGACCTAACGGCGGGGGCACCTTGCTTGGGCCGTGCCCTGGATTCAGAAGAGGTGTCACAAGCAGAAGGCACGTCCCTAGGGGCACCAGGGCCCTGCCATCCCCTGCTGGAGGCCTGGCCATGTCTCCCGTGCGGGGCCAAGCAGACGGACAGCAGCCACCCGAAGCGAGAAGCGCACACAGCACACCCCGAATACCTTGGAAGAAAGGAGCTAAGAGAGAACAGAGGGGGCACGAGCAGGGCGGGCGGCTCCCAGAACAGCCCCACTTACTCGTAAGCAGGATGGCAGGCTGAGGCGGGCGCGGAGGCGGCTGCCCTGCGGGAAAGAGAGAGCCCGAGAGGAGGCGAGACGCGGCGCCAGCGCGCGAAGCGAGCGGGGAGCCCGGCCTCGGCTCCGCTGGGCAGAGACGCGGGCACGGGGCAGGCGCTGGGGGCATCTCCCCGGTGTGCAGACCTTGCACAACTCCTTGTCCTTCCTGGGACACTGTGGCTCTGCCTACGACGGCCGGCTGAGGTCCCCTCCCTCCTCACGAGGGAGGCTTGGAGGGGACGAGTGACACGTAGTCACTGCAAGCCACAATGAGGGGGAGGTTACACCAGGTTGCACCCAGTCAGGATACGCCGCTGGGCTGGGTGACAGCGCAGCCAGTCCTGAGGGCACCTGCTCGCCCCAGCCCCACCAAAAGCCTGTGCCCCCAGGTAAAAGCAAGTGGCAGCAAGAGACAGAGCAGAGAGGAGAGGCGTGACACAGATCGGTGCTTGCTAGTCCTGCCCCTCACCCGGGTGTCATGGCACAGCTCCTAGTGTGGGGAGACCGGGCTCAGCACAGCCCAGGGTAGCTAGTGGGCAAGATACAGGGGGTTAAAGAGAAAAACCACCTACTTTTAGCTCTTCCTGGGAGCTGAGTGGGTCTGGCAGCAGTCAAGTCCACACCTAAAATGTCAGGAGGGTCCATGGGATTTCCCAGGTAGAGCCTGCAGGTAGAGAGGAGAGACCGGCTGGGGATCGGCAGCATCGCTGTGCCGCAGACCCCCCCGCCGTGCTCGAACACAGGTCACCACCGCCACCTCCGCGGGTGCTACGTGTCCTGCCCCTCACACCAGGCACGGGGCAGGAGAGGGAGCAGAGGAGACCCCGCGGGCCCCTCCGCAAAGCACCAAGCGCATGGGGAGCAGAGCCAGGCAGGGCAAGAGGAGGCACGTCCCGCTGCGAGCACCGACCCGGGGCCGGCAACCGGGGCACGTCCTGCCCTCGGGCATCGCCGAGGCCCGCGCGGTGCCCAGGGCGCCGTGGCGGGACGC
>PTEX01000002.1:11167622-11178835 GCA_003342815.1 Eudromia elegans
GGAGCCGGCGCAGCCCCGGGGCTGGGCGCGTGCCGAGCTCGGTGCGTTCTCTCCGGCCCGGACGGCACGTACCGGGGCCCGTGCCCACGCAGCGGGGCGCGGGGAGGCCTGCCAGGGCACGAGGCGGCTCCGTGAGCGCGCCCGGGACCAGCGGCACCGCTGCGCCGGGGCAGGATGGCCCGCGGCGCCGAGCCAGGGAGGGCCACGGGGCGTCAGCCCGGGACCGAGGGCACTGGCAGAGCTGCAGGGACACCCCCGGCATCCCAAACGGGACCGGGGTGCCGAGGGATCCGCTGAGGCAGCTGGAGGTGCTGCCTCTAACCAGCAGGGTCTTTCCAGGCTTTGAAATCGTACTCCCTGGCCCCCAGCGCGCCCTCCCACACTAACCCCGTGCAGGCAGAGACCCGCTGCGCCCCCGCACCGAGCCCCGCGCCCCGGCCCAGCTGCAGCGCGGGGCAGCCACGCTCGGCACCGCCACGGGCTCCTGCTCCCCCCGCTCGGACACGATGCCCAGTCCCACAGGGAGGCCGGAAATCCTCCCTGGTTCCCCCCGAGTCCTCTCCCTTGCTGCAGACCCAGCTGCGCTCCTCTTTGCTGCTGGAGCATGGGGAAAAGAGAGGTTCTTTCTTGCCAGAGTATTTTTCTCCTTTTTGCTTTTTAAAAGGACACACGCGAATAAAAGCACGTGGCCAGCTTGCACCCCGGCTCCCCTCCGTGCACATTACGTACCGAGTCAGGTTAGCAGCCCCGATACACCCCAAGGGCGCCGGATCCAGCCCTTTTGGGCGTGCTGTTTCGGGGCTAACATGGGGCCGCTCATCTCCCCCGGGCAGGGGGGCACTGGGAAGCACAGAGCGGCTCCGGGGTCGGGAGAAGACGCTCCCGCCGTGCAGCTCGGCCTGGCACTTGCCCAGCGCGACGGCCCGTCTGCCCAGGGACGGCACCACCACCCTGCTCGAGAGCAGCCCCGCACCCTCACCATGCAGCACCCAACCCCGTTAGTGAGAAGAGACGGGGCAGTTAGTGAAGCCGCAGGGACTCCGCACAGAGCGATGCTCCCGAGCGAGAATGAGGGGGCGTTTGGAGGGGGGAAGGCCAAGCTGCAGACACTCCCGCCCGCGGCGGGAAGGCAGGGGGGCAGGCAGAGGGGTGCAGAGAAGACAGAAAGTTTCTTACTCATCAATTTTATCGGGAAACCCCCAGCACTGCTGCGGGTTGGTGTCTCCATGGCCTGTGTGGATGAAGCTGTTTTTAAGCGGCTGGCTGATGTCGTGGGCTGACAGCCCCGCCACCGAGGTCACCGTGTTTCGGGGGAACTGGCCCACTTTTAGTGTCCGCTTATTCTGACCCCGCCACCAGTAATTCTCGGCCCTAAGGAATAAAAAGGACCTTGTTACGGAGGGCGGGAAGAGAGGGCGGAAAGCCCGCGGTGGCGGGGCGGGGGGACGCGCACCCTGCCCCAGGGACGCAGGAGGCGGCGACATGACTCACCCGAGGCCACACGGCACGCGGTGACACGGCCAGGAGGGGAGACCGGCGGCCAGGGACCCCCGGGGGTCTCTGGGGATCCTGAGCCCACCTGGTGCTCGCCCCAGCACCCTGCTCTGCTCCCTGCGCGCGGGCGCCAGGAGCTGGGGGCGTGGGCGGAGGGGGACAAAGGTCCTGGCTTGCGCCCGCGAGGCCGTTGCCCTTCCCACCCCCGGCTGCCCTGTGTGGGTCCGAGCAGCGGGGCACTGCCGCTGCCCCCCAGCACCAGTGCCATGGGGCAGCCCCCCAGGGCACCTGGGGCCACGGGGGCCCCTTCCTGGCCATGGAGCGGCTGCCGGGCGGGCAGCGTGGGCAGGGGCAGCACACGGTGCCAGCCCGGCGAGGCTGGCACGGCCCGCGGTTTCCTGGAGTCACCTGTGACTCACCCGCGGCCACTAGCTCAGCCCTTTTCCTGTTTACCTTCCCCGCTCACAGCCAGCCAGGCGCATTACTCAGCGCCCGGACCCCTCGGCGACGGGGGCCAGCGCAGAGCCGCGCCGCGCACCCTCCCTTGCCACAGCGGTCGCCCTGGAGCCGGTTTTCCCTTCCCCTCCGCTCGCTCCCTGCTCCCGGCTGCGCTCCATCCGTGCCACAGGGATGCGGCGGCCCCTCCACTTACCAGCCCCATCCATCCAGGGGATTTGTGGGCTGAGTCCCGCTGGCATGAACCCCCTTACAGCCCCCAGTGCCACGCGCCGGGGCCACCTGGCACCGCGGGTGCAGGGTGCCATGAAAGCTCTGCCGGAGGTGGTGCCGGGTCCACAGGGCTTTCAGGTAGGTCCTCCCCCGCGCGCAGAGCCGGGGGGCCTCTTCCCCTGCCCACACACACGTACACACGCCCAGCGTGCGCGCCATCGACACGCAGGGGCTTGAAAAGGGGCGGGGGGTGTTTACGGTGCCCCAGGCAGCTTCGCCGGGGCCGGATGCGGCCCCTCGCAGGAGCCCCCCGCCAGCCCCGGCTCCCTGCTGCGCGGAGCTACCTCTGCCCTGGTGCCTTCCTCCTGGGGAAACTGAGGCATGGGGGGGCACAGAGGCAGGGATGAGGAGCCGGTCTCCTTCCCAATGCTCCTCGTGTGCCCCTGGGGCTCAGGAGCCCTCGTCACTGCACACTGCTCCTGCCACTGCACACTGCTCCTGCCTGCTCTCCACTGCGATCCTGGGAACATCTCCCATCCCAGCTGCTCCCCTCCAACCTGCTCCTGAGCACGCTCACCAGGACTCGCGCCCGTCACAGCCAGCCCCCTGCAGAGCCACCCGTGCCTCAGTTTCCCCTCGGATGATGGCCCTGGCCCGCCTGGAGGGGTCCCCACGGGCCCCCGTTGCGCGGGGGACGCCGAGGCAGGGCAGCTCTGCACGGTGCCAGCGGGCGAGCCGGCACACAGCGAGGAGCTGCAGCGCGCTCCCACCCACGGCTCCCCGCGCCCGGCGCAGCCCCACGGCACCCCACGCAAACCTGATGTCCCCTTGGCATCCCCCTGTCCCCATGCGCGGCCCCCGCTTCACCTGGTCCGGCTGCGCGGCGGGGAGGCAGCGGGCGGTGGGTGCGCCGGCGTGCCCGCGTGTGGGGCTGCGTGCGGCAGGGCAGGGCCCCGAGCCCGGCCCGTGATGCAACGGGGACGATGTGTGCGCACTGGTTCAGCCGGCGCCGCGGCCGCCCGCCCTCCGCCTCTGCCTCGCGCTTCCCTCCTCCTCCCCTTCCCGCCCCTCGCTGCGATCACCCCGTCAGACCCTGGGCAAGAGTCATCGGAGGCCCAGGAGAAAGCTGGTCCCTCCAGACACACAAATCCGGCCTGATTCACCTCCGGGCTCTGACTAAATGCAGGGATACTGCCCCAAGGGATGGGGGAGAGGGAAAGGAGGGAAGAAAGCGCCTTTGTGCTCTGTCCCCTCAGCCCCAGAGACCTGCCCGGGCTGCAGGGCACCTGGGTACCTGGCCCCTGAGGGCACAGAGGGACTTTGAGTCCTGGCGATACCCCGTGTCCCCATCATGCTGCCCCTCTCCATCCCCCAGCGCTTCAATAGGGCTAAGGGGACAGGGATCTTCAGGGTGAGGTTACACTCCTGCCCGGAGCCGAGGGTCTGCAGGACCCTGTGGGGCTGCAGGGTCATGGAGGGTGGGCTCTGCCCGGAGCTGCCAAGCGGGGCCGGAGGAGCCCAGAGTGAATCTGGCGGCGGGGAGGGAGATAGGCCGGGCGGTTGTGGCATGGGTGTCCTCGGGCGGGTGACGGTGACACGGTGACACGTCCCCGCCGCTATCAGCAGGGAGCGGCTCCGGGGAGCGCGGGTGCCTTGGCAGGCGTTTTCTCGGGGCAAGGCCGGGGCGAGCCCACGCCAGGGTGACTCAGTGCGGGCGGATGGCACGGGCAGCGCGGACAGCTCGGGCACGGCCGCGTCCCCTGCGCCGTCCCGGTCTCCCTGCTGGCGCCATCCTGGCCACGCTGTGCCAGGGGGATGTGCAAACCTGGCAGGGCACCGGGCAGCTCTGCAGGGCCCTGCCACCTGTGGGGTGCACTGCCAGATATCCCCAATGAGGGACAAAGCCCCCTGACCCTACTCATGTCCCCAGTTGACTTTCCACAGCTCTGCCAGTGCCCGTGGCCCTGGGCACCCTTGTTCTTGGGGCCCCCTGTTCCCAACCCCATGCTGGCTGGATCCAGTCCCCGCTGTGAGGGGCGCCTCTCCGCAGGGCCAGGCAGGGGCGGGCAGGGGTCCCCGCAGACGGTACCTGCCCTCGATGACGGTGATGATATCGTTCATCTCGATGTGCAGCTTGTCGGGCTCCTCGAAGTCCTGCAGGGCCCTCATGTCGGTGGGCTGGGCCTGGCAGGGAGAGCAGAGCTGGCACGTGGGACACTGCCCCCCACCACCCGTTTGGAGACCGAGCCCCAGCCCTGGACCAAGGGGATGTGGGGCAGGGGAGCCTGAGCAGTGGGCCCGAGAGCCACCACCCCTCAGCTCGTGCCATGCACCCGTGCGTACTGCCTTGCAGCTTGATACTACCCTTAACTGCCCACGCTCCGGCAGCAGGGGGAAGGGGTCCCCCGACCTGTGTCACCTCTCCCTGGGGATGCTCCCCACCATGTCCTCCCTGCCAACCTACCTCGACCAGGAAGTCCCGCAGGGCCACGAAGGTGGGCCGGTCCTCAGGCTTGTGCGCCCAGCACTGCAGCATGACGTTGTAGACGTCCTGGGGACAGTCCTCGGGCCGCGGCAGCCGCTCCCCCTCCTTGTCTATCTTGTGCAGGATCTGCGAGGCAAGCGGCACCGTCAGCCCTGCCCCACTGCCAAAGAGGGCGGTGATGGCGGCTCCACATTGTGAGCCCAAAGAGCATCCCGAGCCCTTGCTGTGGACCGCCTAGGGCAGGGCGTCCTGAGGGGGCAGATCCTGGAGTGCTTGTGAGTGCAGGGGGAGCAGCCCGGACCCCGATGTGCCCCACCACTGCCCTGCCTGCATGAGGCTCAGAGCCACCGTGTCCGTCGGGGTGGGAGCACCCTCCACGCTGCCCACCTGGCTGCCGTTGAGGCCGATCCAGGGCTCCTGGCCATAGGTGAACATCTCCCAGAGGGTGACCCCAAACATCCAGGTGTCGCTGGCGTGGGAGAAGGTGCGTGTCTTCAGGCTCTCGGGAGCACACCTGCCCAGGGAAGGAAACGGATAACAAGAGGGGCTGGGAACGGCACCCCCAGCTCTCCCCACAAGGCACTAGGGAATTCGGGATGCTGCCCCCAGGGTCCCCTGGGCCAGGCTCACCAGGCAAAGGGCACCTTGCGGTGCTCCTGCATCACATAGTGGTCGTCGTTTTTGGGCAGGGCCCGCATGAGCCCAAAGTCCCCAATCTTGACCAGCTCGTTGGAGGCCAGCAGGATGTTGCGGGCGGCCAGGTCACGATGGATGAAGCGCTTGGACTCCAGGTAGGCCATGCCCTTGGCCACCTGGATGGCATACTGGCACAGCGTGGAGATGAGGAAATGGCCCTGGTTCTTTCGTAGACGATCCAGAAGAGAGCCCAGCGGAGCCAGCTCTGTCACCTGGGCCACACGGGGGAGAGGACAGGTGAGTTAGACCTAGGAGCACCCCAGTTCACACTGGTTTCCAGCCCCCTCATGCCCCTGGCACGGCAGCCCCTGTGGAAGACCCAGGAGGGTGCAGGGCCCGTTTGCCTCATGGCGCAGTTTGCTGGTGATCGTCGCACCGGGGGCCAGGCACAGTGGGCAAGAGCTCCAGGGGGCAGCAGTGGGGGTCAGGGCTCAGGCGTATCTGGGGGTCAAGGGTAGCCCCACGTCCGGGGTGGGAGCCCAGCTGCTCCTCTCCCTGCAGGTACCCTGGACTCACCATCTTCATGGGGTGGGAGAGCACCACGCCGTAGAGCCGGATGAGGTTCTTGTGATCCAGGGAGTGCATCGCATTCACCTCGCGGATGAAGTCGTCCAGCACCTCCGGCTGGCTCAGCACGTCCGTCTTGAGGCATTTCACCGCCACGTTGAGCTAAGGCCAAAGCAAGGATGAGTCACAACAGGCAGCAGACAAACGCCCAAAGCGTTTTCCTGCAGACACCCTTGTCTGGACGCGTCCCAGGCCTGCGTCCCCCACCGCAAGCAGTGTCCCTCCCAGGGCGGGGGGCTCGGCTGCCGCCCCTCACCGTCTTGCCGGCCGGCGTGCTCCACTCGCCGCGGCGCACGACGCCGAAGGAGCCGTCGCCCAGCTTCTCGAAGAGCGAGAGGTCCCGCTCCCTGATGAGGCAGGTCAGGGAGTGCTGCCCACTGGCCTCCAGTGGGGGCGGCGTCGGGGGCTTGCGGAAGGTGCTCTGGGGCTGGGGCGGCAGCTCCGACTCGGGACGCTTCCCACTGAACACCTGTGGGGTGCAGATGCCTGTGAGACGCAGGTCCAGAGACAGCCACGGCCTCCCACTCACGGCGCAGGGATTGGCAGTAACAGGGTCTAGCGGTCGGTCTGCCTCAGTTTCCCCTCCCTCATGGCAACAGCCACACGTCCTCCTCTGGGGCTGGGCGAGCATGGCCACCTCATCCGCTGCTTTGGTTCTGCAAGGGAGCTGAACACCCTGCCCAGGCTGTACACTCTGAATCGGAGTGACGACCTTCCCGTCCGCTGCTTCCCAGGGCTGCGGCAGCAGGTTCATGCGCTGCATGGTGAGCTGCAGCGCAGGGCAGGCTGTGGGAAATGGCTGCCTTTGGGCTGTGCCTCTTACACACAGAGTGCGTGCTCCCATGGGTGCACTGAGCGGTAAGTTCCCAGGGCCCCAGAGCCACCGGGCATTTGTCTGCCAGGCTGCAGCCACGGGAAAGGCACCGAGCTGGGAGAAGCCTCCAGCTTGCGCTGAGCGTGGCGAGACATCCCCATAGCAGCACGGGCCGTGCAGCACGCTCCACCATCGCCAGCCCAGAGGGGACAGGGATGGGCTCCCCGCCTTCCTGCCCCACCAGCAGCCTCTCAGAGTGACTGGCAGGACCCGAGCTTGTGCCACGTGGCACACGGAGGCTCTCTCCAGGCCTGGACCCCACCGCAGGCCTGCAGCTGGGGCAGCCGTGCGGGGGCCAGGCCAGGCATGTGGCTGGGGTGGGAAGTGGCATTTCTCTGCCCGGTGCTGGGCTGAGTCGCCTTCTATTAAAAGCCCATCCCGGCCGGCCACAGCTCGGCCTGGATGAGTCACGAAAGGGCGAGGCCAGGAGCCAGAGCCCAGCTGGCAAGCGCACGGGAGACCTGCGGGGGCAAGGCAGAGATGCCCGGGGTGCGGAGGTGGCAGCACCCCTGCTTTTAAACAGGGCAGCGAGATGGGAAATCGGTGATGGGGAAGGATTCAGCAGCAGAGGCACCCTGGGGTGCTCTGCCCTGATGTGCCCCGTCCGGTGCAGCGCACAGGCAGGGTGCTGGCAGTGCCAGTCCCTGGGGACCGTGCCAGCTGGGCCCTGCCAGGCGGCAGCCGGTGGGCAGGAGAGCAGCGATGCTGCCACGCGCTGCCCAGAGCGCTGGCTGCGGCGAGATGCCGGCTCTGCTGCTAATTAGCTCTGAAACGGCTTCCTGGAAAAGAGGCAGCTCACGCAACGGGAACGAGTTTCCTGCCTGCTGGGGCGGCAGCACCGTCTTTAGCTGGGAAGTTACCTCAGATGTCACCTCGGGCCACCGGGGTCACACAGGAGGCAGGAGACACGCTGGGGACCCATGCCCCTCTCCCTGCCACCCCTTGGGGGACAGAGGCCCTTTGCCCCATGGGACGTGACGCAGGGGCAGAGCTGGGCACTCACACAAGACTAAGAGAACCATAAACGAGCGGAAGACGGGGAGCTAATCACTCCCAAACCCGCTGTGCTAGGGCTGAGGAGCAGGACCCCAGCCTCCCTCGTCTCCTTGCACAGCACCCAGCTCCTCCTGCATTCAGTCCCCCCGCCACCCGCCCCGCACTGGGTGCCCCGGTCCCAGCCATACCTTGCTCATCCACGACTTGCGCTTGCACATGGCCTTCCTCCGTTTCACCGCCTCCCACAGACGCCGCTGGCCTGCCGGGACACCGGGACCATCACCAGGCTGGGGGGGACGGCGCAGCCAGGCAGGGGCACGGGGAGAGGTTTGGGGGGGTCCATACGCACCGGGGCGGCCCATGCCAATCTTCTCCAGATCCTCATTTTTGACGTACTCGAAGTGGGAGAGGCGGGTGACGTTGAGCTCGTCGCGGATGCGCAGGAAGTACTGCTGCAGCTGCAGCTCCGTGAGCAGCTCCAGCAGCCAGTCCGTGCCCTCCTCCGACTGCATGCTACAGCTCAGCTTCTGCGGGGAGGCCACCCCGTGTCAGCACGTCTCCCTGGCCCCAGGGCCCATCCCCATGGGGAGAGATGGCCATAGCCTGGCCCCCAGCACCCCGGCGTGGGCAGGGGAGACTTGGGCTCTTCTCCTCACTGGCAAGACCCCCAAGGAAGCGTAGGGAGCCCAGCTCTGCCCTGCTGTGCCCATAGCCCCAGTAAAACTGCTCCCGTTCCCGGGCAAAGACACAAGGGATGGAGAAGGCGGCACAACCTTGGGGCATGGGTTAGACGTGGACGGCAGTCACCACAGCCTGGTCACGTCATCCCAGCCAAGTGGCACTGCCTGCCCTGCACCAAGGGTGCCCAAGGAGCACCCTGGGCCTGGCACCGCATACGTACAAGGGGCACCCCGTATGTGGCAGCAGGCACACGTAAGGGGCACCCTGGCACCATGTACAAGCAAGGGGTGCCCGACCGGGCACTGCGCCCGGCGCCCAGCTGTGCTCAACCCAGAGCGCTCCCTCCAGCACCACAGTATGCCAGACAGGGCCAAGCATCATCCTGGGGCTCTCCACATCCTCCAGATGTGCCCCTTGCTGCTCCGCATCCCAGCCCCTCTCCCGGCTCTCCCTCTGCCTCTCCTCTCCCACTGGGATCACCGTCTTTCCAGGCAGGGAGGTTGCGCTTTGCCTTCCACCTCCAAAACCAGGGCAGGGTTGGAACCTTGCGCAGACACCCCCCACACCGGGCAGGGCAGCAGAGTCACCTCCGTGCTGTGGTCCGGGCCGCCCTCCCCGCGCTCGCAAGTCCCGGACGGACCAATTACAGGCTAAAAATACAGCGGGAGCCGCAAGCAGCCGGGCTCGGGGCAGCCGGGGTGAGCGGAGCCCACGGCGGCAGCGCACGGTTGGCACTGGCGGGCGCGCGGAGCCGGGGACGGCGCGACGGCGCACGGGGACACGGGGGCTCCCTGGCGAGCGGGACGGCACTCACCCGGTAGACGCGGAAGCGGGCCAGGAATGGGAAGGAGCGGCGCAAGGTCTCAAAGCGTCGCATCCTGCTCGGCCTCCGCCGCGGGGCCCTCCCGGCCCTTCCACTGTCTCGGCGTCTCAGGGCAGAGCCGGGGCACCGGCGGCCGCAGCGGAGGCCTCCTCCTCCTCGTCCTCCTCCTCGCGCTGCTCCTGCACGGCCGCCCCGCTCAGCGCCGGCGTGGGGAGCGCTCAGCGCCGCACAGGCCCCTGTTGCATCCCCAGGGCAGTGGGGCCGGCAAGGGCCGCGCGGGGACCGGCGGCCAGGGCGCTGCCTGTCATTTCCCCCTTCCTTCCGTGGCGCGTCCGAGCCTCTCCTTCCCGGCCGTCCTTCCCTCCCCTTGCCGAGGGCGACGCAGCCGGGGCGGCGCGCGGCGGGGCTCGGGTGCCCGGCGGACGGTGGCGCCGGAACAGGGCCGCCGTGCTCTCCGCAGCGGAGCCTTCCTGAGCGCTGGCCAAGAGGTCAGCTCTGACCGCGGGCTGCAGAGCCGCCCGCTTCCTGTGGGCCTCCCGCTCGGGAGCCGGAGCCCTGCGTGTCCGGCCGGTCCCCTTCCGACGCGGCTCCCCCCTCGGCGCGGCCGGGCCAGGCGGGGGATCGATCCCCCGGCCGGCCCAGCTGCCGGCGCGGCCCTGCCCAGGAGGGTTTATTTTAGCTGCGCGCTGGCCCGGCGCTCGCACCGCGCTGGGATCTGAGCCCAGGGGGCCGGCCCGCGATCAATGTGCTGCTTTCTCTCTTGTTCAGCGGGATCTCGCTCCGGCAGCTGCACTGCCTGGGAGACCGGGCTCCCGGGGCCAATTTCCATGGAAACTCGCTGCCGGCCTTGGGAAAAGCTACCGGGCCTCAGTTTACCCCATGAAGGGAGGAGGGCGGCACATCCGCCCTTGGCTCCTGAACAGCTTGGCAGCTCCTGAGCGGAGGTGCGACGGGCACGGACGCCGCGGGGATGGGCACAGCGACAGCTCCAGCATCCGCTCGCAGGGCAGCGAGCCCGGCGGGACGCTGGCAGCGCCGCGGCCCCCGGCACTGCTCAAAGGCCCCGCCTGGGCCCCTGCCAGGGTCGTGGGTCCCCCGCAGCCCCCGTGCTCGGCAGCTGGGGACGGGGAACAGGCCCCTCGGTGGGGGAACGGCTGCGGGACCGGGGCCAAGCGCTGGCTCCTGAACACGGCTCCGTTGTCCGCCCGCAGGCTCCCCGGGGAGAACAGCTGGCCGGACCGGCAGTGCGCAGCGTGAGAGAGGAAGGACCCGCGGCGCCCTCCTGCCACGGCCTCGTCCCCTCCGCCGCCGCTGGGGCCTCTGCCCACCGCGAGCTCGGTGCCGAAGCGCCGGCGGGCGGCGAGGAGCCCTCGGGGGACATGGGGGGGCAAGGAGCCCTTGGGGGACACGGGCAGTGCCCCCAGAGCACCCCTGCACCTCCCGGGTCTCCCCTGTGAAGCTCCCCCACGCTCTCCCTTGTGTGCATGGCAGGCACGAACACCGCGAGGAGCCGCCGGAATCCCCGGCTGACTGACGGCCCAGGGCACAAGGGCCCCATTGACTGGGGACGCCCGGGCACGGTGCCCTCGGCACCGGCCGCTGCCACGCGCCAGCTCTTCCCCTGCGTGAGCCAGGGGACACCGGGGACGTGGGTGGTTCCCTGCGTGGAGCTTGTGCGGGGTTGGGGTCCCCCCTGCGCACAGTGCAGGGCCCCTCCCGGGGGTGCCCCATCCCTGCCCTTCATCCTGTGGGTACCCCCATGCATCCCCCCATGCCAGGGCACCCAGCCGGTCCCGGCCGTGTCCCGCGTCACCCACAGACCCCACCTGCAGCGCCAGGAGGCGCCCCCGCGCCTGCCCCCGCGCGCCGGCGGCTCTCACGTGCACCCGGGACCACACACGCAGCCCGGCGGCCGCCCGCGCCCTGCG
>PTEX01000002.1:11187664-11249850 GCA_003342815.1 Eudromia elegans
GCGCGCGCCGGCCCCCGGCCGCTCTTAAAGGCGCCGCTCGCCGCTTTACGTAACGGGGGGCCGGCGCCCGCAGCGCGGCCGGGCGCATGGGCAGAGGCAGCGGGGGCCGGAGCACGGAGGGGCCGGCGCTGCCCTCCCCCCCGCTGCGGCGGCTCCGCAGGTCTGCAAGGTGGCCCAAGGTCACGGCCTGGGGGGGCCCAGAGCACCCAGAGCTGCGGCAGTGGGAGCCCCCCCCGCCCCTGCCCGCTCTGCACAACTCCTGTGCGGGGAGAGCCGCCCCTCTCGGCCCGGGACGCTGCGCGGAGCGGAACCAGGATGTGGTGACAAGAGGAAACGGAGCACAGGAACCGCTGTGCGTTCAGCCAGCACATCACCCCCCTCGGGAGGCGAGGGACGAGCGCTCCTGCAGGGCCCTGGCAACACGCAGTAATAAGGTACTTATTAAGTGTTGCTGCTGGACGTGCTGCCTCCCACCCCAAACCCTCCTCTGCGTGACCTTGTGAAGGGGGGAGACAAGGTGAAGACTGGGCGCATCCACCGCGGAGGCGAGGTGAGCCACTGAGAGCCCCATGGCAGAGCAGCACCCACCCCCTGCACCTGCCCCTGCTCTGACCCACTTCCTTCTGCGCTCTCCCTCCCTATAACCCAAGCATAGGGCAGGGACGGGACGAGGGGTGAAGGGAGGGGGTACCCAAGGGGCTGCTCTAGGTGCCTCCTCCCCATCAGCATCAAGGAGGCCTCGGAGAGCAGCGCGGGGATGTCTGCCCTCGCTCTCGCACGTCACCACGGTGGCATTTGCTGGCCAGCCCTGTGCCAGGAGAGTTGCTCAGAGGTGCTGCGTAAGAGCAGCCTCGTCCAGCCGGAGCTCGGCAGCCGCTGTCACCGTGTCAGGGCTTCACAAGAACACACAAGGAGGTGAGGGTTCAAACTTCAACATTTTATTCAAGCAGAGAGCAGATAACCCAGAAACTTCAGGTGGGGGGACTTTAGGACCCCACACCAGCTCAGATCCCAGTACCAAACACCGCACACTGATGCCATAGTCACAGTTGGGGTTGCTCACTAAGAAGCAGGCTTTTGTCTTAGAGCACACGATCGAGTCCGACATCAAGACACATGCAAACACTAGAGCAAGGACTTCCCCGAGAGCAGCTCCTAACTGCCACCCGCAGAGGGGACACCAGGAGACAGCAACGCAGACAGGGGTACGTGTGCTTCAGAGGGGACAAGGCAGTTAAGGAAGGAACAGGAGTGACACAAGCTGCGACACTTGTCTCCCTGCGGGGCCAAAGAGAAACCCCCTCCAAAGCCATAGCCAGCTGGAGCTGCTCCTGCCGGAGCCTGGGGGCTTCTTCATGCCCATTCCTTGGGGCAGGGCTACAAAGTGGGATCCTGTGCAGGTCTCTCCACCCCCTGAGCAATATTCTTTATTTTGAGGACTACTGCCAGGGCTCAGGTCACTCCTGTCTGACATTTAAAAACTAGGCTGAATTTTTTAAATAATTATTTACAACAATAGGGGCTGGCCACAAGCAGAGAGCTCCTTTTGGGCAATACACACTGCATCTTACTGATGTCAAACAGAGAAGCAGTGTTCCACTTCAGACTAAGAAGCGGAGAGGTCATCAAAAAGGTGCCCCTTATTTTGTCCCCTCCCAGCCCCCTGAGATAAGACTGGAGTCTCCAATGAGACCTAGGGAAGGGAACAAGCAGTTTTCCATGCCCGCAGACCAGCTCTACCACAGAACGAAGAGGCAGAGGTTGGCTTGCTTTTTAGCAGTGCACACACCTGCCTGCCGCAGTGACCAGAGCCCTCTGCACAGTCAGCCCCAAAGCCCTACACTCCTTTAATTCCATAAACTTTGTCACTGATTCGAAGGAAGTTCACTAAATCACAGAGCACAATCTAACTAGCTTGCTTCCATAAAACATCAATTCTCACAACTAGAGGTAGGAAGCTAATACAAGATAGCACAACTATTTGAAACGGTTCAGCCTACAGAGCAGGTAGAATCTGAAAAGTTCATAAGGGACTGGCATTATTTTCATCACCACAGGAGAGTGGGAAAAACAACAACAACAACAAAAAAAGACTGCAGGAAGTTGATCCATGTTAGATACTAACCATCAAGCTTTGCAGATGACATTGCATGATAAGCATAGAACAATTATGGGAAACACTGTCCCCGATAATTACGTACACCCATAGTGCAACATATGGAGGTCACTGCCTCCGATATAACACTGTGGTAGGCAAAAACTACCTTGTTCTTTACACATTATGGAAGACACTGCCTCCGATAATGTCAGTTAGGTTTCATGATACACAAGGTACTGGAAGTTTGCAGGAAGCTGCCGTTTAAAATTGGGCCACTGCCTAATCTGAGGTACAAGTTTGCTTGTGTTGTGGGGGGTGGCACTAGGGCTGCATAAATGAGGCCTTTTATCACCTCGCCGGGGAGCATGTCTGCCCCTCAGCCAAGGCCAGGACAAGGAAGGAAACTGCACTCCCCAGGGGAGCACAGGGTATCCAGAAAGGAGAGGGGGTAATGGATGCCTGACCCCAGTGAGGGGCACAGACACCCTGGGAAGCCAAATTTCTACTATTCAACTTCTCCACCCAGGGTTTTGACTTTCCAAACATCAGTTGGGAATGCAGCCCAGAGACTTACTTGAAGACTTTACGTCTTCAAGTTTATTCCAGAGTGGTGTTTTTGCTATAGAAAGCTTAATCGCTAGTTTTCAATTTATTATATTTTGCATGTGTTGATTATTTTAAATGCAAAATTCCAGTATCATGTTTGACTGTAATAGCAGATGCTGCTTTATTCAAAAACGACAGTATAACTGTCATAATTATGGAAGGCACTGCTTCCGATAATTATCTTCTATAAAAAAACCACACCATTTATAGTGAACACTGTCACTGATAAATAAATAAACAAATAAATATCTCAGTGCCAAACAAGAGCCGTCCTGAACAATGGCAACAGCCAAACAGGGTGTGGCCAGCACGAGACTCATTTCACAAAAGGCCCAAAAGCAGCAAGATCTGAAGCGCCATTTAGAGACATTTCTCAGTGCTCCAAGACTCACCAAGCTGCCTGTGCAGAGGGGCCTCCGAGTCTTTGGCTCATCTCCTCTGGCGTCAAGACCTGCCTTGGAAGAAGCCTCCGAGATGGTGTAAGGCCACTGCTCTTTAGCCAGAGGAGACTGGGCACTTCAGAGCTTGCTGATAATCTAGCACTTACGGGCTACTACTACATTGATTTATTCTTGACCTACAGGTTTGTCTCTGCAGCTCCCTGATGAGGAAGAGATTCTTGTTATAAACGCTGAAGGAATCTATTCCGTGTTCTATCACTAAGTTTAGGAGGCCAATAATTAAAACCCTAAATAAATGTGATACCTAGCCACTTAAGGTACTAGTTTGGAATTTGCCAGAGTTGTTTGTTCTCAAGTACACCAGAAAGCTCCATAACAGCTGTACTGTGGTCAGAGGAAATTTCATGGTAAATCTAGTACCTGCTTTAAGATTGCCTCCTGTGAATTTGTCAAGGTGAGAATTTAAGTTTAAGCTCAACTTTGGTCAAAAAAATTAACATTCCCCCCACCCCAACCAATTCTCTACAGAAATATAATGCCATGTTAGAGAGTGGGTTTCCATAGTTCTGTACCTTAACCAGGTGCTTGCTGTGTCTAAAACTCATTGTCAGTATCCCAGATATCCCCTACTATGGCATTGGCAGCCCCTTTGATCGTCCAGGTCGCCAGGGCCAGCTGTTCTTTCAGCAGGTTCACATTCACACGGCTCTTGCTGTTCTTCAGCAGCTGCAGGCTTTCCAGCAGACTCTGCAGGGTGTGGGAGCCTTTGCCAAAGAAGATGTGGCGAAGGGGAGTATCTTTTGGTGATAGATATGGGGAGAGGAAGTCGTATTCCACCTGGAGTAGAGGTGCAAGTTTAGGGTTACTCTCTCACCTTCCAGATTTATTTCTTCCCTAATCTGCTCCATCACTAACCTCCAGACTTTCATTCCCATCCAACCCTTTCCCACCTTCTGCAAGAGCCAGAAGGTCTCCTGACAGGAGGCACGGAAGTCATCACATCAACATTAAGCAAGCAAGAGACACTCTGATCTACACGTTGCCCATGCCTCCCAAGTCAAAAGGAGCATCCCAAATGGTATACATCATCGTAGGGGGAAAAAAAAAAAGGAAGCCGGTTGTAAGGACCCACCTTCATGATCCTGTCATTCAGGGCTCTGCGCATGACCTTGTTTTCCCTATCACTGTGTGCAATGTCTCTTCTTAGTCCATCGACAGCTCGCTGGAAGTCTCCACGGGCAAAAAACAGCCAGTCCAAGGTCAGCCCAAGATCCTGCACGGGAAGAGTTAGTAGCAAACCTGATTTTCTTCTTTCCTTGCTCTATTACAGACATAATTTTTTCTCTCTTTTTTTCCCCCCTCCCCTCCCCTCACGTTAAGTTTAAACTTAGCAGCAGAACCAGTTCCTGGCAGTCTGCTCTGAGGTCACGGAACTCGGTGACGTCTCTCCCCACCCACAGCTTTTTACCCTTTCAGCAGAGATGCAAATGACAGCAAAGATGCACTGCACTGAGTGACAACCAGTCTAGAAAACCACAGCATCCACATCAGCTTCCTCAAGAATTCACCACAGTGAGACTAGCTAAGTCTGTCTGCTACAGCTACTCCGTACTGCTCTATAAAAGCATCAATTCAGGTCACATCTTGCTACAATCTTATCTCAAGAGGAGGAAAAGGTCTATTCTACGTTCAGTAGCCACTGAAGCATGTTAACACAAGGCATCATGTCGGTCTACAGAGATTCAGCACACTCAAAGCCTTACCTTCACTTCCTGATCATATTCCAAAAACTTCTCCTGGAACACTAGCAGCTCATCACTGTATCTCCCAAAGTCCAGGAAGAGCTCGTGATCATGGGTCAATCTGAGAGCAATGTGTCCAGCCACTTCTGTAGCTGTTTGCATAAGACTGTAGAGTCTGGGAATCTTCTTCAGGTTTTCCACAGTGTCTTGGGTGGTGCCCAGGAAGGAGTATTCCTCACCTCTCTGCAGGGCAGAAAACACTGGAATCAGACAGGAATGCTTTCCAGCCTAGAAAAAAATTTGCCTCCCTCTATAGTCCACCTATTTCTACCACTCTTACACCCTGTTAAGTCTCTATGTAGCAAGGCCCTATTGGCAAAACATAAAGCACAAGGCAGGGCTCCTGCACCTAGCATTTCACACTCTTCAATAGTCAGGATGCTCTGCTAGCCCATTAGACCTGAAAACACATGGACCTTGGTCCTGCTGAGGTTCTGGTGCAGAGCTGTGGATGGACAAAGCTCAGCACCTGAGTGCATGCTAGCAGAATCCCCTCTCCCTTCTCTCTCCACCCTCCAAGATTTCTGGGTGGGTTGATTTAGGGTTTTGGTTTTGTTCTTATTTTTGGTCTGAAAGCCTGACACTAACAAAGTCCAAACATTCATAAGACAAGGAAGCTGTTACCAGAAAGTCTAGTTCTGCTCAGCTTCCAGCCATACACCTGAATTCTACAGTAAGAGAGCAAACTGCCTAGATGATTTTTTTTTTTTGCTAGCCCCAAGCTTCAGTAGCAGATACTACCAGCACTTGCCTCTGGCTAGTTACACACCTTCCTCAGTGCACTCTGCTTCCTAAAGAGCAGCTTCTAGTACACCCTTTCATTAAAGCAGCAGAGCAAGCTGAGCTCTTTCCGGTGAATTAAGTTTCTGAAGCACTGTCATTTGAACCTCTAGAAGAGGGAGGGCCCCCTCTCCCAACCAAACAGATGCCCAAAAGCCTGGAATAGAGGCTGTATGCCAGCCATGCCCAAGGAGAGGCCTGCATAGAGAGTATTGCCATGGCCACTAGTCCTGGAAGCTATCCCCCTTTCCCTGCATGGAAGATGTCTGGGAGCAACACCATGTGCTTTGCCATCCTGGAGGGCAACTCCTATTACAGCATTTTCCATAGAGCAAATGCACCAGGCACACAAACACACAATACTTACATCGTAGAAACCAAAGGACACAGCTGGGATTCCTGAGTATGCCAGAAAAGGAAATGCCGCATCACCCAGACCAAGGGGAACACTGCAAGAGACAGGTATTCAACAGTTAACTGGTTAAGATATCCCAGGAAAAGGGCTACAAGTGCTGAAAGCTGCTTGCCTGTTTCCAGTCACTGGTCTTGGACACCCTTTCTGCAGAACAAGGGCAGCCTCACCCCGAGCTGCCTACATGCAGCTTGGAGCAGTGCTAAGCACAGGTAGTGCTGTGCTCTCCATGCTTGTCTGCCCCTATCCCAGTAGGCAGGGCCTGCCCCAGACAGCAGTGCTGCATTTTAGCACCACAAGCAGAAGCTGTTTAATTTCTTCCTTTATGGCAAATGCTTCCCAAAGAGCACAATCAGGAGACTTACACTTCTTTCGCCCAGTCTGGGCCAACTCTATTCAACAAGTTCCCCTCATCTGCTGGATCCAACACCTGGAAAGAGACTGACAGTCAGTGCTCATACTCTTGCTTCTGCTTGGGCTCCCAGGCTGCCTGCAATCTGGCTGGCCATCCTGGAGCTCACATTATAGATGCCAGAGTTGGATGTTTGCCTGACCTTTCTGCACAAAGACATAGTCCATGCGGGACAGGCAAACACCTCCCACTGAACTTGCATGTGCAAGTTTTAGATGCCAGATGCATGAACGAACTCTAATACCTGCAGCCCAGCTGTCTTCAGACAGGGCCCTCATGAGGGTCTCAGCCCTTTCTCCCAAACGGGCTTCTCAGAAGGTGCCCAACACAGCTTGAGTAGCTTTCACTTTCTCATGAAACCATACCTGGCTTGGTGAGACCAAGACCCTCCAACTCACCCCTTTCATGGTTCTCTCCAATAGCGAGTACAGCATAGGGCTGGCAGAAATCTTGACATGTTTCCAGCCTGCAAGACAAGAAAGCTATCTGACGTGCTGGTACAGCTAATCACTACTTTAAGAACACTCAGGGCCTCTAACTGAGCAGCAACAACACCTCCTGGGTCAACTGATTTATCTACAGGGTGTTCCCAAAGAATCACTGGCAGAAACAGGGCAGAATCTGTTTGAACCTAGCAGAGTTGTCACTCAAGCTGCAACAACTTTCTAGCTTCAATGACAATAAGGCAATGATAAAAGGAGTCATGCCAACCTTCAATCAATCAATGCCTGCTTGGCACAGTCAGGCAGCCTCCATTTCTGGAGGTTGGAGATTTCCATCAACCCATTCCGGTGCAATCTGGCCTCAAGAACCTGAATAGAGTGGTAAGTTACCTAGAACAGCTGCATCCAGGTTAATGTAAGTGAAGGCTTTGGCATGTAGTGTAGCAGAGTATCCCTAGAACAAAACATAGATGTAAGATGAATGTCAACAGAGCAACACCAGGATGTTTCAATCATGACAGCAAGGGATCAGAAATTAACAGATCCTGCAAAAGTCAAAGAAAAATACCTCCAGCCATTCAGTAGCACCCACAGCTCCATATTCTCCTGCACTCCAGCTAGCAAAGATGATGCTTCGCCTTGGTTTATAGCCATCTGCAAATAGATGGGGAGAGAAATACTGAGATCTATGCTACTCTGCTGAGACTTATGTCGTTCTGACATGGAGATATAGATTACTGGGGCTCTGAGCTGATGAATCACCCACTGACTGCTCAACAGGCAGAGCTGAAGCGGTCTGCACAGACATGCCTGCATATTAGTTACACCAAGAACATTTTGCCTTGTTCCTCCTTATCTCTCCAGATCTCTGTGAGGAATCCGTGTCACCTGCAATCCCTCGCTACCACCCTCTTCTTTAGCTGCCGGAGTCCAGACGCAACCCTGAAGGCAAGAGCAGAGACGTGCACTGAATATCAACATGCAGCCCCAAGTCCTCCAGCAGGTCAGTTACTTCAGCATTTTCTACCTTCAGGGTTGGCTGCTCAATAGACAGCTCCATTTTCAATGTGTGTTATCCAAGGGCATTGTTGCATTTGAGCTAACTGGATATAAGCAGGTAAGTTCCTTGGAAACAAATGCTCACTGCAGACAAATTGCCCATGCTGGGACAGTCAGAGAGCATGGCATCTCAGAGTTTTGTCAGTGGCGTCTCAGAGCTCTGTCAGACACCCTACATGTTCTCAAGGGATTGCTGTGCAACTGAACTCTCCAATACTAACACACAGAACTGATTCTGTAGGATTCTGTCTCCTTCTCCTCCCACTCCCATGATTTTTTGCTCAAATACTTACCCTTTTTCACCACCTCAGAGATCACCTGGGCAAGTTCCAACAACATGGCAGTTCCAACACCAGCCTTGGCTGCTCCTGGGCCCCAGGAGTCTCTCTGAGCTCCGATCACAACATACCGATCTATAAAGGAGAAATCAGGAGCTCTGAGCTGCAAGCTTCATTCTGCAAACACTTTCCATCAGAAAAGCAGCTTTGAATTTCCATGCTAGGAACATAGTGTAGGCTATACACTAGTGTGTATAGTGTAGGAACATAGCCAGACTGTATCTGGCTCACTGTATTTAGACTTTCCCTGACAGCTCAGTTCATATTTTCTCCAATTTTCAGGGAAAGAGCTTGGTTTTGCTGGCTGGAATATCTGGTTGCCTTTGTTTGGAAACAGCTGCTCTGAAGATGGCTGGAGAGGAAGAACCCTCCGCCACTTAAATCTGAGCCACAAGTGAGTTGCTCCTACCTGGTTCTTCAAACCCCTTGATAGCACCAAAGATGTTCAGAATCTTCCTGTCCACCATGACATTGTTGACTTTCAGTTGCACTGTCTTATTGCCTTTACTGCTCGACATCACGGCACAGCTGATGATGCCACCTTTCCATTCCACAGGACATGGGCCCCCATCCATTTTGCTGAGGGGAAAGAGATCCTTTGAGCTTAGTGTCCATCTCTCACTTCATTTACCTTTCCTGGGAGATACAAAAGCCTGAAACCGCAGGGGCAGCCTTGTTCAAATTCTACTCAGAAATTAGCTTGCAACCCTGTACTGCTAATTACATGTGGTAAAGAAGTATACAGACCATGGCCAATGCTAAATTAAAATCTGTCTTTAGGTAATAAGACGTGTCAGACAAGGGACATGTCTCTAGCCAGTCCTACTACATGCAATACATTGCAGAGGCCAGCAGAGAGCTCCCTGGGCTTACAGCAGCACTTCAACATCATCCTTACCACCAAAGGGCCAAGAGCCTAGCTTGAAAGCTGGCATGGACAATTACCTGAACAAGCGGCTTGCCATATCACTGGAGATGGTCTGAACAGCAATTTCAGGTAGTCCTGAAGATTTGACTGGGGGGAACTGGGTGTGGTTGAAAGAAGGGAAGCCTGGAGTGAAAGGGTCTCCAGTGCCAAGGTGGGCCTGTGAAAGGTGAGAAGAGTCCTTAGGTTTCATACAGAACACCAAGAGTTGTCATCTACACAAGAGCATGAAACTCTGCAAAGCTGGAGGCCTGCAGCACTGCTGCAATTTGCTATCCACAGTGAAGAAGGCTCAGCAGAGCAGCAGACAAGAGGGCCAGTCACATACTCACATGGCCAAAAGGGACAAGTTCATTCGTGCCCTTGTAATCAGATGGGTCCATGTACATCAAGACACCAACTGCTCCTGCCTCTTTAGCGTTTGCAACCTGAAGCAAAGAACAATATTAGATGCATATCTGCACAGCAAGCTAGAGGAATTTAAGGCAAATACATGGAGGAATGATGTGAGGGGTTGTACTTCTCATTGCCTGACTCAACAGGCCATTTTAAACAGTCACTTGACAATGATATAAAGAACTAGCATAGAGAACACAAATATTGGACTGAAAGCAGCCCAGTCCTGCTGAGGACATGGTGCATCTAACAGGCTCTGGAATTAGGATGCTTTCCATGGTTAGCATCCAATCCCACAATTTGTTTAAATGAGACCAGTCTCTCAGAGAGGCTCAGAAGGATGTTCCACAAGTCTGTGGTAAGTTCTACAGGCTTAAACTGGGGCCCAGTCTTTCACGTTTTGAAGGCACATCTCTATCTTCTTACTGCCAGGTTTAGCCTAGCTTCACAGGCATAGATTGCTAATTGCTCACCTTCTCAGCAAGGGTAATTTTACCAGCTCTGACAATGACAACAGATTCATTCAAAACACCCAAATTTTGCAGTTGCTGAAAGTCTTCTTTCTGTCCATAATTCACATAGACTGGTTTGCCCTGGAAGAGAGATACTGTTTATAAATGCAGCAGAGTCACAGCGTGGCTGAGGTTGGAAGAGACATCTAAGGGATCATCCAGTCCAACCCTCCTGCTAAGCAGAGACACCTAGAGTCCATGGCACAGGGTGGCATCCAGGTGGGTTTGGAAGATCTCCAAAGAAGGAGACTCCACAACCTCTCTGGGCAGCCTGTTCCAGGGTTCTGTCACCCTCACAGTAAAGAAGTTCTTCTTCACGTGGAGATGGAACTTCCTGTGTTTCAACTTGTACCCATTACCCCTTATGCTGTGGCTAGCCACCACCAAGACAAGTTTGCCCCCATCCTCCCTATATTCTTCCCTCAGGTACTTATACATACTGTTGAGATCTCCTCTCAGTTTTCTCTTCTCCAGGCTAAAGTGGCCCTGCTCACCTAATCTCTCCTATTACAATAGATGCTCCAGTCCCTTAATCATCTTTGTTGCTCTGTGCTGGACACTCTCCAAAAGCTCCATGTCCCTCTTGCCCTGGGGGGCACAGAACTGCACCCAATACTCCTGGTGCAGCCTCACCAGAGCTGAGCAGAGGGGCAGGATCCCCTCCCTCGCCCTGCTGGCAACACTGCTGATGCAGCCAGGAGCCCATCGGTCTTCTTGGCCATGAGGGCACATTGCTGCCTCATGGGTAACTTGCTGTCAATCAGGACTCACAAATCCCTCTCTGTGGAGCTGCTTTCCAGGAGGTCAGTCCCTAATCTGCACTGGCATCTGCAGTTATTCCTGCCCAGGTACAGAACCCTGCACTTGCCCCTTGTTGAACCTCATGAGGTTCCTATCTGCCCAACTCTCCAACTTGCAGACAGTCTTCCTCCCTCCAGGTTCTCTCTCGACTCCAGGCTCTGTAGTTCATGGGATTTAGCCCTGCTAAGGAAGGCTGAAGCAAAGAAGGAATTTGGTAACTCTGCCTTCTCTGCAGCCTCTGTCACCAAGGCACCCACCCCGTTCGGCAGCAGGCCCACATTCTCCCTAGAAAAAAAAATGATTGCCCTTCATCCTCCAGGGCCTTTTACCTGTTGGATAGGGTTACCTGATAGGGCGAGATGGGAGTAGAAGGATTTCTCTTGCCACCTCAAGCCTGAATTGGCCGAGCCCTCAGCCAGTGAGATACTTTGAACAGTCTACAAAGTATTGGGGTCTGGAACACATCAGTCCAACACTAACAGCAGGGAGTTTGTGCTCAGCAATGCAGACTCCAGTCACATGCAATACGCCTGTTGGAGCAGCACATCTGTCAAAACTCCTGGCTGGATCTCCGCAGAAAGAGTCTAAACAGACAGCTACTTTTGCATACTGCTGTAGCACAAAAAAAGTGTGCTCCCATTCCTTCTCCATACTTATTGTGCCCCCGCCTTCCCCAGCTCTGTATCTGGGGTGCTCTTACAAAGTATATATATTGAAGGGATGCATTTTAGACCTTGCCACCTGGTTAGCATGCAAGCACATCCCCAGGATCTTCTGGGTCACTTACAGAGGCTGAGCCATTTTTGCTGTATGCCACATATGCATCAGGAGTCTCGCTCGTGCTTCCACCATCTTCCAGAAGAGACACTTCATTGTTGCTGCTGTGAAGTGTCATAAAGGAGTGTTATGTTCTTTCATATACAGCCTGCATACTTAGCTAGGTCCTGTCTTTCAATCTATGCACTGGTACGTCTGATCAAGTCAGTGCAGAGACTAAAACAGGTCGACTCTTATCAGTAATTTCACATGGTACCCTCTGGAGTTGTTCAGAGATATTAGTGAAGGCTAGTTTAAGAGAAGTAGTGGAAACATAGTCTGTGCTTCTCAGTCTCTTACTATAAAATAGCCAAACAAATTTGGTTTTCCTGTCACACAAAGGGGCAGGAAGACACACTAATGTGACCTGTCATCCATTGCCTGCTGACACTCCTGAGCTACAGGGAGTAAAAGCCAGGTCTGTAACACCTCTATAGGTATGCGACACAGGCACCTCAATCTATTTTCTCTCAAATTCTCGAGCATGCTTTGAAACAGCAGCTATGCCAGGAAGAATCCTGAGACCTGTTACCAGATACCCAGGATTTAGAAAGCCTGTGAAAAGACAGCAGTAGCTATTAGCTGAGCTATACTGTAGTTTCCTTTGCAGAGGGATAACTGGCTCATTACCTTTGCAGCTGCTTAGACTACAAAGATCAAAACTGTAAAGATTTGCAAATCTTCATTAACATACCTGCCTCTGACCTGCAGTTTAATATAGTGCTCATCATTCCATACTTTATCCAAGAATAATTTGTCGAACTGTTCATGAATGAAGGTGGCCAAATTCTCATCTTCAGTCTGGCCAGCTTCAAAAGATCTGCTATTTCTTCGCCTGTAAGCAACAGATTTATATTTTAGGCTAAAGTAGCAGTATTCATTACGGTACCCCAGCAAGCAAACCCACGACGGGCAGGCCATTTAAAACCACATTTAATGAGATACTATCTCAAAGCATCTTTAAGACACTCTTGCTCTCTAAAGGAGCTTAAGTTCTATTAAGAAGCTGTGCCTCTTCCTTAACTGTAGCTAAGCTTTCTGGAACTGTTACCTCAAGTTGTCTTCAAGACGTTTGGTTGACAGCTTTTTTGAAAACAGCTCTTTAAGTTCAGGCCAGTAAAGGATACGCGATTCTGGAATCTCTTCCTCCATTTCATCAGCATCCATTAGGTAAGACGCAGTAGGAGCCATCTCACACTTGCCACTTCCATCTAGACAGTTTCCAGCCATCTGCATTCGTCCACGATAACTCAAGTAGCCAATGAGAAACCCTACGGAAAGAGGTGGCATTTTTCTGTGCTGCAAGAAAGAGGACTAAGCCAGGCCAATATCAGAAAAGCACACTCAAAGCATGGTCCATATGCACCTCTGTTCTCACACTTTTAAAAGCTGGCATACCTGGGGACAGGCAGGAATATACAGCCTGACACTTTGCCAGAGCTGAAATGCTTTACAGGACACTATCTGATCTTGTGCTTGGCAGAGTCTATCCAGCACCATTCTGTGAGGACACAGGTTTTTTTCTAAGGTGGTAGCACTGTAAAAACCTTTGAAGAACTGTCGAACACTAAATGCTTCAGCTTCCAGAGGTCTTGCTGATGCGTTCTCCCACATCTTAGGAGAAGCATGAGAGTCAGTGAAAGGGAAAACCAGTACCCTTGCCACACAGTTTGCATTTCAGCAAACAGATCCACACAGTTCTGCTGCCAAACTGTCCATTACTGATGCTAATTCCATACCACAAGTCTGAGACAGAATTTTTTAGTTAGTGACAAGAAGCCACAGCTTGGATCCAAGCTCTTATAACCATCTTCTGAAACAATACAAATTCAAGTAATTAAAGGCTTCAGATAGACTCAAGACCAGTCCACTTGGTGCAGTTCCCTCCCATCTCTCCTTACCAATCAAAAGGAGGAGTACAGCTGCAATGACAAGGAAGCAGAGGTTCTTGCCAGTCCTCCGTGGTTGCCCCATGCTGGTGTGCAGGTTCTCCTGCCTCCCAATCTCCCCTCCTTCCTCATCATCAGCAGACAGCTTCATCTCCACGTGGCTGTTGTCGCCGTCCGTTTGCCGAGCAATGCTGAAGCGCGTGTATGACATCGGCTCGCCACCAAACTGTGTTGAAAGAGTCATATGAGGGAACAGTTTGCTACATTACTCAACAGCTCCACCAGCTACCTGCACCCATGCTCAAAACAGAACAGGTTCATCTGCAACTGCTCCAGGGCAGCACAAGCACCAGCTGTCCATCAGGTCGGCAGGTAGCTTTGCATAGACAGACCCAGATGCACTCTAGGTGCCTGGTGGGTATTTAGTGCCTATTTGCCCTGCACAAATTCAGAACCACATTGGTCACAATCTGGTTTGGTCTCTGTACCACATAACACAGTCAACAGCTTTAGCATTTTCCATATCACTCCGTGGCAAAGGTTGATTAAAGTTGAAACTCCGGGTGCTAATCAGGAGGAGCGCATGCACTGATCTGACCTAAATATGTGCAATTTGCACATACAAGAACTTTGATCGTGATAAAGGGAAAACAATCACTCCATGGTTGTGCCTTTGAGCTACCTTCACCTTGATTTAGATAAATTGTAAGGTAATAAAGGCTTGGGCACATGCCGGGGACAATCAGAAGACTGGGTAGAGGGCAAAAATGTTTACAGAAGCAACAAGCCCTGCAGCCTCTCCCCACTCTGTCAAGGAAGCAACTGTTGATGAGCACCCAAGCCTACTATCTCTGCAGCTCTTCCATGACTTGAACCAAATGAGGGGACAGGGAGTCTTACCAAGTTAGAAATTGCTGCTCTGGCATGGTCCATTTCTTTCTGAAGGAGCGCACACCAGTCTGACCAAAGCCCTGGAAATTCAGAACACGACACAACACGTCAGGCAGCTTCCCTCCCACCACAGGAGGGCTCTAAGATAAGTTACCGTGGACGCTTGCCCAGAAACGTTACACGTATGTTTCTATATAAGTCACAACAGTTGCAGCCAGCGCACATGTAGGGTCATGTATCACTCCCATTGCAAATATAAGTTCAGATGGACAAGCTCAATCTTTTTGTTGAGCACTACAGTGGGGAGGAAGAGGAAGAAGGGAAAACACCACAGGAACATGATCTTAAATGGCTAAATTTGCCCGAGGGTCTTATTAATGTTAATGTCACCACCTTTTAGGGAGAGCTGACAAGGGGCAGCTGCTCAGCAGTGACAATTGGCATTCCTCAGATCCACCTCAATGACAGAACCAAGACAAGAGCTCAACTGCTCAATTGGGTTGCAGCACAACACTTAACAGACGCAATGCAAATTTCCAGCCTAGAGAAACCCTTTCAATTGCAAGGCCTTTTCTAGATAGCTACGTTCTTTTTCTTTGCAAAGAGTATTTCAGTATTGGGACAGTTTCCTTGAATAGCCAAGAGCAACTGTCTAGGCACAAAGAGCACTTCAGTGGCTTGTATAATTTGGATTTTCCTGAACCGCAGGTTTATCCAAAAGAAATGAGTTACTTCAGCTCATTTTTTCTTTTTCCTGGAATGATACCTAGCCATAGAACCACTATGGTTGAAAGAGACCATCAAGATCAAGCCCAACCGATGAAGCTTTCCAAACTAGCGCCTAGGCAGCCTGGGCTGGGCCAGGCGGCCACACTGCGAGCCCGGGGCACGCTCCAGAGCCGGGCTGCCAGGGAACCGGCCCGCGGGGTTCGGGCTGGCAGAGCATTCGAGCTGGTCTCTGCGTGCACCTGGGCTGCTTCTACACCTGGGAGCTCTGCAGGACAACCGTGCTGCCGGGGGGCGGAGAGGATCGGACCACGGCCACACTTTGTCACCCCTTTTGCTTAGGGCAAGGTGACACGCGGACAAACCCGCCGGCCGCCTCAGGAACCCGCCCCGGGGCGGCCAAGGACAGGGCCAGGGGGGCAGAGGACGCGCTACCCTTGGGGCACAGCGCCTCGCGCGGGCGGCGCGTCCACGCGGGACGCACCTGCAGCGGCCGGGCCCGCCCGTGGGGCGCCCCGCGGACAGGGCTGCGCCCCCCACCACGCCCCCCAGGGCCCGGCCGCCGGGCCCGCGCCGCCCGCGCTCAAGGTCAGGCCTGCAAAGGCAGCCGCAGCACGTGCGCGCGAGCGCGAGCACGAGCACGAGCGCCCCGCGCCGCACGTCGGCACGGGCCCAGCCGCAGCGGCCCGTACCGGCCTAACGGACCACCGGCCCCGCCGCCCGTTGGGCCGCCCGTTCCGCCGTTCCGCCGCACCGGCCGCTGCTCACCGCTCCACGCCGCTCCCCGCCGCGCGCGCGCACCCGCCGCAACACGCCCCAAATGACTCCGCGCTCCCGCGAGGCCCCTTGCCACTGCCGGCCCCGCCCCCGCCCGCCTCTGGCAGCGCGGCCCGGCGGCTCCGCCCCTTCCCGGCCCTGAGGGCCAATCCCGTCCCGTCCCGCTCAGGCGCGTTTCCGCCGCGAGGAGCGTCCCCCGCGGGCGCCCTGGGGCAGCTCTCGCGCTGCGCTCGTCCCTTGTGCGGCAAATTCTGCCAAAAATGAAGATGAAGTTCAAGGGTTTCTCAAGGAGAACCCGTTGATACCCACAGGGGCCAAAGCACCGGCGCGAGGCAGGAGGGCAGCGCGCGGCCCGGCGGTGGGAGCCCCCCTGGGCCCGGTCCCCGGTGCCTGGCTCCCCGCGCCGCCCCGCTCGCGCCTCCCCGCTGCCCTCCCGTCACCCCGGCGCTTGCACGCGGGAGGCGGTTCGGGCGCCGGCTCTGCGGGCCGCATCGCTGCCCCCCTGCACCGCACGCAGCTCCCCTGGGCTCAAACGGCGGGAGGGGGGCCTGGATCTTGTCCATGGTGCTTACGAGAGTGGAACTGAAGGGATGAGGTCGCCGAGAGGGTAATAACGGGCGGTGTCTGGGGGCTCAGGTGCTGCAAGCACCTAAAGTCACCTCGTTAGGGCAGCGTTAATGCCCTTAGCAGCGCAGCAGCAGAGAGGAGCCTCCTTGCACCGGCTTTGGGTGTTTCAAGGTTGTGTCCATTTGTTGCTTCCCCAACAAAAGCCTGTTTTCCATGAAATAGCCCCGGCTGCGAGGTGGGAGTACAAGAGCTGCAGTGGGCAATTCATTTCAACTGCCTTTGGGTGTCCCCGGGATAGCTGAGTGCCGCTCATTGAGCAGCCCGCGTTTTCCCGGGTTGCTGCGGCTCAGCCTTCCCACGCGGGAAAGGCTCCGAGCAGGGCAGTCAGCGAGTGAAAGCCGACCTAAAGCCCAACACCTCCTCACGGCTCTTACGCTGGGTCGGAAGACGGCACGGGTCACAGATGCGCTTTGTCTTCCCAAAGGATTATTCCTGCTTTCTCAGCATTTTGAAGGAAGAGGGTGGGAAAGACGTTTTTCTCCCTGGGTGGTGTGACGCAGGAAGGAAACGGGTCCTGAACACAGGGAGAAGAGGTTCTCTCTCGGGCTCTCCCAGACTGGTGGGAAGTGACCTGTGTGCGTGGGAGCTTGGGAGGGGAGGAGGTCGCGTGGGGCAGGATGTGGGGAGAGGTGGTTGGAAGAGACAAAACATTGGGCCCACCTAGCAGTGCGTCTCCCCACAACCTTGTCCTCCATGGGCAATACTCTAGTCTGAAAACAAGAGACCGTGGGCTCCAACCCGGGGGTGGGATGGAAGGTGACGGAGCGAGCGGGAAGGTCTCAGCATGGTGCTGGCAGTGGCCTCCCCCCGGCGCTCTGCAAAGTGCTCTTTCCGGCCCTGGTTCCTGAGCACTGCCAGGGCTATGAGGTTTTTACCCTGCTTGCTTTCTGCTGAACGTTAATCTCATAAAGGCCCTGCACTTTCCTGGGCATCTGCTTGGACCCTGCAGAACATCTCGTCCTTGTCAGACACACGCTGACATCTTCTGTCTCCAGAACTGCCCGCTCATGAATGGGACCTGCCTGGACCTTGCCGTCTCGTCTCCCTCAAAGCAGGGGCAGTACCGGATAATGCTTCAGGATTTTGGGGTGTGCGTGTCCTGTGATGCTGTGCTCATTTTTCCCTTGCTCATTAAAGAAATAAGTTGGTAGGCCTGGATTATTGCCTCAAATCCGCTCCGGGGAAAGCAGGGCATGAGCAGAAAGTTTGTAGTTTGACATAACACATGATTGCAAAGAGGATTATGCTTCATTAAAAGAAATACATTCCTGCGTTGGTAAAGGGGGGGATTAACTAGATCTGCAACTTGATGGGGCTGTGAGACAAGACCTCCCTAAAGGGGAGCCTCTGACTAGAGCTACACATGGGTCGGCGTTCAGTTTGCTGGAGAATTCACGTCTGCCTCACCTCAATAGGAGCTGAAGTGGGAATGGGCTCAGAGAGGGGCCAC
This sequence comes from Eudromia elegans, assembly GCA_003342815.1. Lineage (NCBI taxonomy): Eukaryota > Metazoa > Chordata > Aves > Tinamiformes > Tinamidae > Eudromia > Eudromia elegans. Next base: position 11,205,826 of record PTEX01000002.1, read on the forward strand.
AGCATTACTGGAGAGGGGAAGGCCTTTGAATCAAGACAGCCTGGGTGCAGCCTGCTGCCCAGGCTGGTGTAACTGGGGAAGAAGCAGCTCTTGCTTGGAGCAATAGGGCAATAGCCCTGTTTGCTACTTTCTGCACGACTAAATTGTAAAATTGACACTCCAAAGGCTGTTTATGGAGCAAGAAATGCCATTGCCGTTACTGTTAGAGAGTTTCTCACATCCACATCATATTATTTTCAGGCATGAGTGAGGCACGGGTTTCTAAAAGACAAGCACGGTTAAAGGCACTCGGAAAGGAGCTGAGAAAGCCAAGTTTTTGCAGTCCTGGGAGTCATGCCCCAAGCCACCTCCACGTCGGGGAAACGGAGGCAATGCTCACCCCTGCTTCTGGGAGATCTTTCCCCAATTGCTTGTGTCCCATCACCAGCCAGTAAGTGAGGTCCCGGAATTTCACCACTCAAGGAGGCCTTGTGGTTTTAGCCTTTGCTGCTTTTCAATAGCTCTGACTAAAAGAAGGGTGAAACAGCTGGAACTGACCCTCACAGGAAGAGCCAGCGTGCATCAGCCTAGCAGAGTAAGCGTGGACTTCTTCCTGGCAGGCCCTGGACCCAGGAGAGCATCTCTTGTTCATCTTGCTGTAGCAGAGGAGCTGTAGAGGAGGCAAGGGAAAATGTGCTTGAAAGAGCAGAGATGCTGCGGGTAACACTGAGAGCTGGCTACAGCTCTGCCCACCCTTTGAAGCAGCACTGGTATTTGCATCCTTCTAGGGGAAGCACCTGGGTCCGGCCTGATCCTCCTCATTGTCCTCAGCTGGACCCGGCGCACTCTGCAAGTCAACCAGAGGGGAACTAGAAAGTACTGAGGGAGGGAGGCAAGGGGCCAAGTGTGTTGGGGTCCCTCCTCAAGTGAAAGCTGTGGTGTCCCTTGGATCACTGCTTGGAGACCTCTGTTGTGTTACCAGTGTCCTGCTTGCCAGGGACTAGCACAGATGCCCAGGAGAGGAGCTTGCGCTGGGAACCTCTGCCCATCAAAACAAGATGCCTCTTTCCTTGCTTGCAAAGACTGGGATTCCACTGGGATTTCAATCCCTTGAGTCCTGGGGATCCCTCTGTGCAACTTGCCTGTTCAGAGGACCAGACGCTGCGTGCAGGGAGGATGGAGGGTGGTTGTCCCTGTTCCGGAGATGCAGGGAAAAGGCAGTTCCTGAAGAGCAAAGCCTGGGAGGTGCTCGCTGGCTCTGGCTCTGTGGTGGGCACGGTGGCACGCAGTGGCAGCGCTGACCCTCCTGCTCCCCTCCCTCGGCCCTGCGGGATGCTCTGCTTGGCACCCGGCCTGGCTGCTCTGCAGTGGTTCCGTGGGAGCCCTGGCCATGCTCATGCAGACGGTCCGAGCTCAGCGCCGCCCTCCCTGCCAAGGCGCTGCGGCCGAGGGGGAGAGCAGCAGCGCTGGAGCAAACCCTTGGTGTGCGCCGGGCTGATACCGCTCCGCTAACAGACAAAATGCCCAGGGCAGCTTTGGCTGGCGGAGATCTAGCAGGAGCTCTTGTTGACCTGGATCCTTTTGTCTCGCGGGGTCAGCGTGGCAGAGCCCTCCCTATCTCAGGGGCTGCACCGCAGCGCAGGGCTGCTGGTTACTGCTCTGATAGCAACTCTGCCCCAGGAGCCTGGCCGCTTTTATCTCCAAGACAGGCCTCCTATCTCCGCGAGCCCCGTGTGCCTGCGGGGGGCTGGGGGCCTCGCACAAGTGTACAAACAAGCTCAGGATGCGAGCACAATAGCCACGGACGGGCCTTTGAAGAGCGCGGGGATGCAGAGCCCCGTCCTGGGGCGCATCAAAGGCCCGTCCTGCTCCGCGTCTCCGAGAGGCAGCGTGTTTGATCGCTGCCCACGGGCCTGGCCACAGCGCCGTGGTGGCCCATGGCGGTCGGAGCGGTGGGAAATGGAAAGGGAAGGGACAGCAGCGGAGAGAGGACGCGAGCGGGGACAGGCATCGCTGGGGTTCTCGGAGTCCAGATCATGGGGTTCTCACAAGTGCCTTGGGTCCCGCTTTGTTCTAGCCCATACTGGTCAGCGGCTCGGGCATGGTACACACCACCCCTCTTTCCTACTTCATGTTTCCAGGCAGAACCTTCAGGCCAGTTGTGCCGATGCTTTGTGTGCTCTGGCACTAGCACTTGAAACCTCTCAGGCTGCTTTTGCTGAGTGCTTTGTGTGCACTTTTGCAACCGCTTTCCTTGAACGTGTGATTGCTGAAGCTGGGAACTTTAGGGATTTTTCCCTAAAGTTCCCAGCTGACCTTATGTTTTGAATCTGGAATGCCAAGGCTCTTTCCAACTTGTGGTCTTTCAATGAGGCAGCCCTCATGGCCGGGGAAAAACTACCTGTGTCTGATGTGTCCAGACAGAGCAATGAAAGGAGAACATGAAGTTTCCTCAGAGCTGTGAGGAAGCACAACGAGGTGAGGGTTGTGTATTTGCATACATGGTCTCTGGGGACATGAAGACGTGCTGGGAAGGGTGCGCTTGGTGTGCTGGCCGTTGGCCTGGGCTGCAGCCCTGGAAGGGAGCGTGTGCCGGTGCGTGGGATACCCCGCCGGGGGGTGCATGTGCCATGGGGTCACGTGCAGTGGAGGCTGCTGTGCTGGAGTCGCATGTCTGGCTCCAGGGAGAGCCACGCCTGTCACCTATTGTCACATGCCTGTAATATATATGTGTGTTATTGTGTTAACAGAGGTAATGCTGTGGTGTTGGGGCCTGCTGTGATCTCGTATACGGCCTGCAGACTTCCCTATGAGAGCAGCGCCTTGAAAAACCTGACAAGGCAAGCAGTTCTTCCTCGCATGGAGATGGAAGTTCCCGTGTTTCCATTTATACCCATCACCCCTTGTCCTGTCACCAGCCACCACCAAGAAGAGTTCTCGAGTCCCTTAATCATCTTTGCTGCTCTGTGCTAGACACTCTCCAGAAGCTCCACGTCCCTCTTGTCCTGGGGAGCACAGAACTGCACCCAGTACTCCAGGAGCTGAGCAGAGGGGCAGGATCCCCTCCCTCGCCCTGCTGGCAACGCTCCTCCTGATGCAGCCAGGAGCCCATCGGCCTTCTTGGCCATGAGGGCACATTGCTGCCTCATGGGGAACTTGCTGTCAACCAGGACTCCCAACTCCCTCTCTGTGGAGCTGCTTTCCAGGAGGTCAGCCCCTAACCTGCACTGGTGTCTGCAGTTATTCCTGCCCAGGTCACCTCTCTAGTCACTCCCACTCTTGCAAAAGAACCTGGGAAAACCTGGGAATTTTTTGCCTCTGATTTGCTGGGCAGCGCATGCACGCCCTGCTGCAGCAGGACAAATGACAGCCAGTGTGTGCTAGGTGGGAACCACCCTCCCTGATAAGGAACATGTTGACGGGGAAGATTAACTCGTCTGCTTTTTTTTTTTTTTTTTTAAAGTGCATCTATTAGCAAAAGAGGAGCCCAAGGAAACAAACACAGGCGAAGGCAGCACTCAGCCTGGCACTGCAGACCCTGTGGGGACACGGTGTCCCCAGGAGAGCAGACTGGGTCCCTGCGCAGGCCCCGGGTGTCTGGTAGCACCAGCTGGGCTGCTGTCAAGTCAAAGTCAATGTTCCCGTGGTCTTTTGTTTGCAGGGCTGCCTTGCTCTGGGTGGTTTTCCTGCTTTTGAAGTCACTGACGGGTAATTAAATGCTCCCTGGCAGGTGCTCCAGCCTTTTGCAATTGGAGTTTTCTTTGTCTTTTCAGCCTGCTGGAAATATGTTGTTTGGGGGAGGATTAATCTCTCAGAGCAGAATCTGGAAGCAAAGAGGGGGCTTCAGTTGTGGTGGGATTAGCACAGATGGGAATCCAGGGAAGTGGGAGCTTTCCGACTACCCTCTAATTGCCCTTTATCTGCACGGGCAGCAGCAGCTGGAGACCTCCCCTTGGCCGTGCCACGTGGCCTGTAGGTTTTGACAAATGGGGTTCGGATGCCGTGCCAAGCACCATGCAGGCTCCGTCAGGGCTGGCCGGTCGTCTCCAGGTGCAGGAGGGCACTGGGTGCCTTGGCCTGGGCCAGTAACGGCATGAACACCCTTGCCGTGGCCCTGAGGGACTCGGGCCTTTGCCTGATCTACTGCGGCTCCCCAGCTGCTAGGCTGGCCTGAACTGAAACCCGAGGGCTGCAGTTTCCAGAGGCAGCACCTGGGAAGGATGGGGGTGCGAATGATTCGAGTCCCACGGGGTGTTATTTTCTCTGGCTGTGTGAAGCAGGTAAGCAGGACAGATGTGCCCTGTCCCAAGGGCAAATCCCAGAGGGATATGACTTTCCCAGCGACTGGAAACAAGAGTTAAGCAGCCCTGGGCTCCAGGCACATTGTGAAGCTTCCAGACCGTGCTCTTCTGCCCTGCAACAGCCTCCTGGCCCGGTCGGGCGCCGTCCCTGCATGCAGACTGCAAGGTGCCAAAGCAAATGTCATCTCCGGTCATGCAGCCCTACCTGTTGCCCATTTTCCTGGCAGCCTTCCTTGGAATCGGAGCAGAGCTAGGAGCTGCCTCAGTGGGAAAACTTTCTCCCTGGGGCGAAGAAGGTCAGTTTTTTGTCTTGGTCTAGCCTAACAGTTGAAATCTTTCTTCCAGCTAAAAAAACCCTCTCTCTGCTCAGGCCAATAGAAACAAACTCTTCTGCTGCCTTCCCTGTTTCCCCAGTGAAGAGCAATTGGTCTGGTATATTTTTTTGGTCTCCTGGTTTGCTGTGGTCCTGAGGAAGTGGTCAGCAGCAAATGTTTCTGACACCAGTTTCTGTCACCAGTCTCACCAGCGCTGTTTCGCACAGCTTAGCTCAGTCTGTAAGCAAGAATTGCCTTGGGGGCTGCTGAGGCTGTTGCGTGAGCACGGGCGCCTTCCCTGGGCTCTTCTCTGCTTCACCTCCAGCTCGACACGGCTTTCGTTGGGCACGGTAACCTCTGTCTTGAGGTAACCTGGGCAGGTCCCGGTGCTTTTACAGCTTCCTCCACACACAAACTCAGAGGGCTCCTTATTAGGAGCGGCTGAGGGAGCTGGGGTTGTCTAGTCTGGAGAAGGAGAGGCTCGGGAGGGACCGTATCTCTACAACTACCTGAAAGGAGGTTGTTGTGAGGCAGGGGTTGGTCTCTTCTCCAAAATAACCACTGATAAGACAAGAGGAAATGGCCTCAAGTTGCACGAGGGGAGGTTCAGGTTAGGGGTTAGGACAAATTTCTCCACAGAAAGAGAAGCGTTGGAACAGGCTGCCAAGGGAAGTGGTGGTGTCACCATCCCCGACAGTGTTCAAGAGTCGTGTAGATGAGGCCCTTAGGGACATGGTTCAGCAGGCACGGTGGTGATGGTTTTACGGCGGGACTCGGTGATCTGGAAGGTCTTTTCCCGACCATAACGATTCTATGATTCTGTGCATGACCCTGCAATGCAAAATGCATGGCGAGACGTGCACTGGCCCTGCAGGGTTGCGGGACGCGGCTCTGCGTGCGCGCCGGTTTGGAGCCTGGCCTCTCTGCCCCTCTGCCGCTCCCTCACGCTCCCCCAAAGGGCGGAGGAAGAAGCACCGTGTCCCTTTGCTCTACCTCCTACCAGGCTTGGCGGGGAGGAAGGGAGACCGAGAAAGAAGCTTGTCGGGGAACGAGGCTGCCGGGGCGTCTGGTGTTGGTGTGGTGACCTGGGGTACCTCGCGGGAGCCTCGCAGCGTCCCCCCCTCCACGGCGGGCACCCTCAGGGCCGCGAGGCCGGGCTTGGCAAGGGAACGGAGCTGCGTGGCAGCCGCGCTTGCCCAGGGCCCTGGCGCGGAGCCGGCACCTGTGGAAGCAAACGGGACATGTTTGTCTTGGTTCCCCTTGAACAGCCCTTGGGATGTGTCTGCCTCCCACCTGCGGTGATGGAAGGAGTCACCTCATCATTATCCCGCGGCCAGGGGGGCTCCGGCCTTTGGGAGAGGAGGCTGAGGGCGAGCCCGGCTCGAGGCGATGGAGCTGGGGCAGGACAGCTCTGCGATGGAGGCGCTGTCCCCGGGCGGGAGGCTCCTGTGTGGCCTGGCGCTCCATCAAAACCCTGGTCAGGGGCTGAGCACATCTTTCTAAAAGCCTAAGCATTTTTTACCTGCGAGCTGTGGGTAGGAGACAGACGATTAAGAAAACAAACCTCTCAACCAAGGAAAACGCCCCTAGCCCACGCAGAGTGTGTTTTACCCCGTCCTTCCGAAAATGAAAACATCAGCAGTGACGTGCGATATTTTAGGTGGCCATGGAAGAAAAAAGACCCTCTGTTTTTCAAACAAAGCACCTTTTCATTCAGAGCCTGGCTGTGACTCTTAAGACGTACACAGTGTTTAGCCAGGATGCCCGCTGGAAACACAGACGCCTTACGGCAGCAAAAACCGTCTTTACATTAGCAAGTGTTTAAACAGGCCCGCAGTGGGAGGAGGAAGCAGCGCCCAGATGTGTTGACTGGAGCGTTTCCTCAGGATCCTGACGGGGCCGACAAGGAGCACGGCTGTTTGTTCGTCGCCTTTGAAGCGCACGAAGCACCGCGGGTCTGCCGCGTCCTTGGGGCTGAGCAGGGGGGCTTTGGGCATTGCTCTTCTGGGAGCAAAAGCGAGCAGAAGGGAGCTCAGAGGTGCTCGCCGGACGATGGAGACGGGCGTGCTGTCAGGCGTCTCACCTGTGAGGTTCTGCTCAAAAGGGAAGAGAAATCCGCGTTGGTCAAACTGCTCTGATGACCTTGATCCAGCTGGAAGGGTCGTCACGTCCAACTTCTGCCATTCTTCTTCCCAGTCACTGCCCCAGCCAGTGGGTTCCCCTTCCTTGTGCACCATGGAAGGTCTCACCATTGTCCTCCTCCTGTCCCTCGGGGTGCCCATGGGACCCATATGTGCCCTGGGGGACCTGGGGAGGAGGGAGCCGTGGGCTGGCACAGGGCAGACCGCGTCCTACTGGGACCTCCTTGGAGCAGAAGGTGTTTGGAAGCTGCTGGGTGTCACGAAGGACGGTGGTGAATGGGTGGTTCCTGGCTGTGCCCCTCGTGGGGAGCAGTGCTGGAGGGGCCGCGGGCTGCTCCCAGCTGGGTCCTTGGAAGCTCTGGTTTGGAAAACGTGATTGAGGCCAAGGTCGGACGATAAGCAGCCCGGGAGGACAAGCTGTTCCTATCTCAAGGGCACACCCATCCTAGGGCATGGCGATATATGTGTAAAACATATAGGATCATAGGCGTTGTATGAAGTAACATATATGTGATCATATATGACTCTCTATATGCATCTTTATGTATATTGGCCTTTCCGTTTTTATGGTCAAAAAACTGTCTAAACCACTTTGAGGAGAGGTATTTGTTGCGCCCTGTTTTTCATTCGTTTCAGATGCTTTAACCTCCGCCGGGGACCGGTGTTGTGTCTGCTTGCGGGGTGAGCCTCGGGGCGCCACCGCGCACCGGCCCACTCCGCTGGGCCCGCTCCGCTGCCTCAGCTCCAGCCGCCCCGGAGCTCCCCGGGCAGCCCCATCCCGGGCTCGCTCTGCCCTGGTGTGTCCGGAGCGCCGCTCCAGCAGAGCCCCCCAGGAGCGGGTGCCCATTCCCTGCTGGGAAGGGGGATGTTGCTTTCCCAGGGGATCCCCACCTGGAGACACCGTGGATTCACTCCCAGCAGGGCCAGGGCCCCCTGCCCTGCCCTGCCCGTGCGAGGGGGCACGCAGGCGGCCGCAGCGTTGTGGGCAGACACGTCGCCTGCTCCCGCTCCGTGCTGCCCCGGGCCACGCGGCCCCTGGGGCAGCTCCCGCGAGGACAATCGGCGGGGAACACACGGGCCGGGCGCACGCAGGCGCCCTTATCGCCGGCCCGCCGTGGGCAGGGCCCCTATCAGCGCCGTGGCACCTGCCCGGGGCTGGGGACAGCTGGTCCAGAGGTGCCGCTGCTGGGGACATTGCCGCGGCTCTGCGCTGACCTGGTGTGGCCATGGCGGAGCCGCCGGGCAGGGCCGAGCAACGCAGGGCTTGCACGGGGTCCAGCTGGGACCATCCTGGCATCTCTGTGCCCCTGTGCGGGAGCAGGGCGGCCACACGTGGCATCCGGCCCCAGGTGCTCCCGGCCTTCCCGGCCGTCCCGACGGGCTTGCCGTGTTTCCTTGCGGGGAGCCGGAGCGGGGCCGGCGCCCTGGGAACTTCCTGTCCTTCCTGTCCCTTTCACAAGGCGAGCAGCCTCCCGGTTTTATTTGTTTCTTTTGAGCTGCATCCACCTTCCCGCTTCCAGGGGCTCCATGCGGTGCTGCCGGGAGCTCCAAGGGTCACAGCGGGACATGGCCCCTGCGCTGTCCCCGCTGCCTGTGGGAGCTGCTCCCGCCGCCTGCCCAGGCCACACGGCACTGCCGGGGGCTCGTGCTCTGTCACAGCAGCAGCAGGGAGCCCAGCACCCTCCCGGAGCCCACGATCGGGGCCGGAGCACGCGGACGGGCCCCTCTCCCCTCCGTCCTGTGACTGGCGCACGGGGCACACCAGGAACCCAGAGTGTTGGCAGTTCCCCTCCGTCCTTCGGGCTGCGCCTTTGGGAGAAAAGGAAGTGAGGCGGGTTTGGGGTGATCCCGGTTCCTCTTTGGAGCACGGCCCTCGGGAGCATGCTCAGGGCGGCCCCACGCACGGGGTCGTCAAACACAGAGCACGAGTCTGTCCTAAATAAAGCTTCACTGGAAGCCCAGCTTGGTCAGCGCTGGCCGGGGTCCTGCTGCGCCCACCCGCGTTGGCCTCTCCAGCTGTAATCACAGGGAATTGGAGGCAAGTGGAAAAAAAACCCACAAATATTTGCACTTCCAGCACTAATTCGGAGCACTCTGAGCTTCCGCGTGGGTGACACGCACGGTCCGATGGGTGTTTCGGGCACGGCAGCAGACGTCGGAGAGTTTTGCCGCAGTAAAGCAGCCCGGGAAGCGAGGGGCCCCGTTTGCCAGCGCCGCCTTCGTGCGCCCTCTGCCCCAGCCGCGGGGCTGAGCGGGGTCCAGACGGGCCTCCCGCTCTCCCCTTCTGCCCAGAGGGGTCGGGGCCATGTGGGGATGCGGTGGCCGGGGCTGCCCCAGGAGCCGGCGGCATCTCCCCGTCCTGGGCCCCTCTCACGCTGGGCACTGCTGCCGCGGGGGACCCCAGGGCCCCGCGGGGTCTCAGAGGCACCCACAGCGGCGGCCTCGGCTCTGGGGATCCGGCAGCGGGAGGCAGAGCTCCGGCATCAGAGGGGCCGAGGGGAGAGGCAGGTCCTGCCCCACGTGGCGCGGTCGCAGGGTGGTGCCCGGGGGTGCCAGGGCCTGTGCAGGGCACCCTGGGTGGCTACGGGCCTGTGCTCCGGAACGGTTGAGGCTGGAGGGGACCTCCTGGGAGCATCTAGTCCAACCCCTGCTCCGGGAGCAGCCGGGTGTGGGGACCCTTTGGGGGTGGGCGGCCTCGGCAGGACCCTGGGGGCGAGGGGAAGGGGGCTCAGAGGCCCTCAGGACCCAATGGAAATTGAAGCTCCTTCCTCAGGGTGCTGGGAAGTGTCCAGGAGACTCTCCAGGAGAGCAAAGAGGGGCGATGCCCAAGGGCCCCTCTTGCCCCACATCCATCACCCTTCTCCGCGTGTCCCCTCCTGGGTATGGCCATGCCCGCAGGAGAGGTCCCGCGGGCTCGGGCCCGCAGTGCTGCCGCCTGGGCCGGCCCTGCCCTCTAGTGTTGCTGGAGCCGCTCTCAGCGAGGCCCAGCCCTGGCCTCCTGGGGCCTGAGCACAGCCCCGTTCATCACACGTGGGCACGGCCTCGGTGCAGAGCCACCGTGAGCGGTGTGGGCACCGCAGGGGCCCCTTTCCGATAGGGGCCTGAGGCTGGAGGGGGGAAGGACAGGAGGACACGGTGTCCCTGGGCCAGTACCTGCAGCATCAGGCTCCTCCGTTTGCCCATATTGGGGCTTCCCTGAGGAGCGAGAGCAATGACACCAGGGAGCGGTGGCACCGGGGAGGCGCGTGATGAGGCGGCGCTCCCGGCCCGGGTCGATAGCCGGGCGGCCGGACCCGGCTGGGTGCGCGGGGCCTCCAATGAGGCCCGGCCTGGGGAGGGGAGCGCCCGGAGGGCGGCGCGCGGGCCCGCGCGCTCCCTGCCCCGGGGACTCTGACCTCGCGTGTGCCGCGGCAGCACCCGGAGCAGCGCGGCCCCATGGAGCCCCCGTGGGAGCTGGCGCCGGACCCCCGGTGCGTGGGGGGCGCCGGGCTGCTCGGCAGCCCCCGTGGAGACGGGCTGGCGCCGTGCTCTGCTCCCAGCCCGGCTGAGCACGACCGCTCTCCGCAGGTTCCCCCGGCCGCTCGTGGAGATGCTGATCCGGAATTTCAGCGTCCCGGCGGCGTGCTTCTCCCTGCCGCCCACCGCCGAGCAGCTCCTGCGAGGTAGGCAGGGGAACAGCAGCACAGAGGGAGACCGGGACCCCCCCTCGCCCCCAGGGTGGACACGGGTCGTGAACCCCAGGGTGGTGGCAGGGGGAAGGCAACCGGGGCCCACAGCCAACACCCACAGGGACCATGGGCAGGTGACATGGCAGGAGGAGGGACAAACCTGACAAGGACATGGCTAGCGGCTCCCCAACGCCAGCCACCAAGGGGCCCAGAGACGGGTGTGGAGCAGCGGTGTCCCTGGGAGCTCCCCACCTCGGTGTCCCTCGGGGACGGTCCCGGCTTCTCACCGCTCCCTGGCAGAGCTGGACGTCTTTGAACTCTCCATCCTGGGGCTTGCCACCTTCCTGACACTGCTGTCGGTTGCCATCTTCGTGGAGGAGGCCTTCTACCTCACGCGCAAGATCCGCTGCCCCATCAAGAGGAAGACGCTCCTGTGGAGCAGCTCGGCCCCCACGGTGAGTCCTGGGCATCACCCCGCGGCAGGCGGGCACCCCACGTGGGGCTGCCCGGGGGCCCCGAGCCGGGGCACGGAGGAGCACGGTGGTGCAAGGCCCCTGTCTCGCGCAGGTCGTGTCTGTGGTGAGCTGCTTCGGGCTCTGGATCCCGCGCTCCATGATGGTGGTGGAGATGGCAACCACGACGTGAGTATCGCCCGCCCGGGGGGCGCGGGGAGCAGGGCAGTGCCGAGGCCTGACCCTGCCCGCTGCCCTTCTCCCAGGTACTTCGCTGTCTGCTTCTACCTCCTGATGCTCCTCATGGTGGAGGGCTTTGGGGGTGTAGAAGCGCTTCTGAGGACCCTCAAGGATGTACGAATGGTGATCAGCACGGGGCCCTGCTGCTGCTGCTGCGGCCCCTGCCTGCCCCTCATCACCCTGAGCAGGTGAGCAAGGGGCCCCAGTTTGGCCAAGGGAGCGTAGGGGTGAAACGCTGCCCTGGGAAGGCAGCATGGGGCAGGGCCTTGGGGACCCTGGCGTGTCACAGGCCTCTCTTGCTGTGCCAGGAGAAAGTTCCAACTGCTGCTGCTGGGGAGTTTCCAATACCCCTTCTTCAAGGGGCTGGCCGTCTTCATTGGGCTGGTCCTGGCTGCCGATGGGAAGTACAACCCTGCTGACGTGAGTGACGGACCACGGGGACAGGCAGGGCCACCTCTCAGACAGAGGGGCTGAGTTGCTCAGCCGAGGCCCCTGCTGCGCCCGGCCTCACGGCCACGGCCAGGGCTGGCAGCTTCGCCGGGCCCACATGGGCCTTCTGCCTCCCGCAGATCTCTGAGAAGAGCGTGGCCCTCTGGATCAACACCTTCCTGGGGGTCTCCACCATCTTCGGCCTGTGGGCCCTGGGCATCCTCTTCCGACAGGCCCGGTTGCATTTGAAAGAGCAGAACATCGGCGCCAAGTTTGCTTGCTTCCAGGTAACCCTTTGCCCTGCCTGCTGTCTTCCTGACCTTTGCAGCACAAACTTGTAGATGGATCAGGAGACAGGTGGGAGAGCAGAAGCAGGGACGAGAGTTCCCTGCAGGAGAGATCCATGCTCGGCCGCAGGAGAGCAGCCTGGCTGCAGGAAAAGGCAAAACAGCAGCAGTGCATCCGTGGCGTGCTGGCCACCTCAGGTCTTTGTGCTCGCAGGTTCTCCTCATCCTGACGGCGCTGCAGCCCTCCATCTTCAGCATCCTCGCCAACAACGGCAACATCGCCTGCTGGCCACCCCTCTCCTCCAAGGCCAGGTCGCAGCGTGAGTAGTGACACGAGGGAGGGAGCCACCTGCTCCCTGACAATGCCCCTCGGGCAGGGAGCCCCTCAAGGCAGGGAGCAGAGCTTCAATTACCCCTTCTTCTCTCACCTTAAGAGATGAACATGCAGCTGATAATCCTGCAAACGTTCATCATGGCTGTGGTGACCCGCATATACTACCGCAAGCGGGACGACAAACCTGGCTACGAGCCCATCACGTTCACACCTGCGGAGAGCAACATCAAAGTCTGAGCAGGAGGATGGCGCCAAGGGGCCCAGCAAGGCCAGGGGCCCTCTACCTGCACCTCCTCCTTGCACGGCCCTGGGAAGCTGCTGGGAGCAAGTAACAGAGCAAACGGGCACAGGTTAAAGGATCTGAAACGTGAACGACACAAAGCAAAAAGGAGCCGTCGAAGCAGCCTTCAAACCCCAGGGCACTCCCCTTGGCACTGAATAAAGATACAATTGGACCTGAACCCTTCTTTGGCATCTGTGGGCTCAAGTCCTTTCCTGACCAGGCTGGGGTGGGCGATGACTCTCAGGGAGGGCACAAAGAGGAGGAAAACAGAGATGAGGGTGACACAACCTGGGTCAGAGGAGATGCTCAGTGCCAGCTATAACACGGAGCAGGAGGCTGAGCACAGCAGTAAGTGTTGCAGGCAGGAGTCTGCCCGTCACCCAGCCTGGTTTAGATGGCCAGGGCAACCCCAGGGCAGTCACAGGGAAAACATGAACATGGGCTTTTTGGCTAGGGAAAAGGGTCCACGGCAGCGACTGCTCCTGGCAGCACAGGGAGGTGCATCCACGTGGAAGGGGGGAGAGGAGGGACCCATCCCTACAAGAGAGGTGAACAGTTAATGCTGCTTTAATTGGCCTTGCCCTGGATCTGTTCCTGCAACAGGACCTGCTCTACACCTAGGGAAAAGGTTGGGACTGACATGGGAATGAGGAGGAGTTGCAGGAAGCTCAGGACACACACCTGTTCTCCCTCCCTCCCCATGGAGCATCTTCTCTCTCAAACCATTGCTGACAAGGATGAGATCTTGTTGCATGGGCAGAGCAGAAGACATCCGTAACACACAGCGTAAAAATAGTATTGTTTTTATTTGCCTAAACATAAAGCCAAACTAGAACTCAAGAACAAGCCGGTAAGACACAGGCATGGGCACCAGCTCCACACAGAAACCATCACAGTGACACTGACAGGGGACAGCCCGAGGCAGCCATGGCTCTTGGGCCAGAGGGGGCAGCAGAAGGGACACAGGGAGAGAGCCTGGAGGGAGATGACCCAGACCATGGCACCGCATCAGACTCCCTGCCATGTAACCTTACACACCTTGTCCGAAGACCAGGTGCTGTCCTGTTCCTCATGGGATAAAGCAGCACCGGGGATGGGACAGGTCCAGCAACCCAAGAGGAAATAACACTCATCCCTCTATCCCCCAGAAAACATCCCCAAACCCAAACCAAATGGGAAAAAAAGGCAAAACAGACTAGTGAAGGGTTGCAGCGTCCATTTTAATTTAAGTGCGAGGAGGAAGCAGAGATTGTTGCTTACAAAGAACAGCTCTGTTATGCCAAGCTGCACAGAAAACCACGTGTGGCTTCTTGCCAAGCACCCAGGTTTTGCAGAGGGACCAGGAAATCTGTAGGGTCTCCACAGAACAACCCACCATTCCAATGAGCAGCCTTGCAGGACGCTGCCACGTATCTTGTGTTTCAAACAGCAGTGAGGCTCTAAAGCAGCCCGGCCTTCATGACCCGCCTGCTGAAGGCAGCTGAACACTATTCTCAGGGAAGGGTGAAGGAAGGTGGGGAAACAAGAACGTGGGTAATATAAAATAAGTGCTCTACGACTCATAAACCAGGGAATTAAGGACTGGTTTATATCAAGTGACTGTGTTTGCTTGTTACAGCTTAAAAGTCAGTAGCAGCCAGCCAGGCTCCCAGAGCCGTGCCCACCTCGGCCGGCAGAGCAGAGCCCCGGTACCGTTTCCCGTACACCTCGAGGCTCAGCAGCAGCGGGTGCACGGAGGCGTCCTGCACCCATCTCTGCCACGGCACGACACAGGAAGGGCGAGACACGAGCTGGGAGGGGGCAGCAGCCCCTCCTGCAGCATCTCCAGGCAGCATTGACAAGGCGCCTCACAGGGACTGCTGCTCCCCAGGCCCCTCGTCCCTGCGCGCAGCCCCTCGGGGCATCGCTGGTCAGCCCGCGAGCCCGTCCTCGGCTGCTCCCAGCGGGAAGACGCCGGCAGCTCGCACCAGGGGCTCCAGTTGGAGCCAGCGGATGCCACAGGAAACCCCAGCAGAGAAGCGAGCGGGAGCTTCACGGCTACAACACCGTGAGCTTGACACGGGGGGACACAAAGCTCAACGCTTCCCACACACAACAACAGGCAGGACTCAAACCACGGCTTCGAGACAAGCAGGTTATAACGTTTAAAATCTTAAAAAGCTGCAGCTCTCTCGGATGCTCTAGGCCCCTTCCCTTAAGGGCTGGTGCAGGTGAGAACAGAGTTTTGCATATAATGTGCAGCCCAGGTAACCGTCACGTGAGACCATCACCCTCAGCATGGTTAAACATGTCCTTCGTCTGTCCAACCACAGGTACCAGCACAGACAGCAAGTTGGCCATATGAATCCACATTTTGTCCTTACAGCAGCAACCTCACGGCACCAGTACACGACTGCCCCAGCCCTGAGAGCACTGCAACAGAAATGCAGACAAACACGCACCGAGCACAGTGAGGAGGAGCCTTCTGGGCAGACATAACAAGTATGACGCACTGCAGACTAGTACAAGAAACTTTTCCAAGCAGCACACACATTCATTTCCTGCATGGACTTCCACACGCTCAAGGAAACATGCAGACAGCAAGTGCTCTGAAAGAAAGACTCTGTCTCTTCTGTCCAACAGCAACTGAGGGCTGAATTTTAGCTCTAGACTTAGCAGTTTTGTCAAGACAGGTTGGAAAGGCCCTTCCCCTGCAGCCCTCGCACAGATTTGGGGCTGCAAATGCTGCACACTTATATAGTGAAAGATTCTGTGGTGCTGCAGCTGCGTGCAGGACCCAAATCCTTCAGCCTCATTGGTATCCCACTCCCCAGCACGTCTTTGCTGCAACGTGCTGGTAAGCTCAGCTAAGAGACACTACAGTGCTACGGAGTTCATCAAACAGATCCCTATCGGATCCAGGGCAGCAGCAATGTCTCCGTTTCCTCATAGTCCTTCTAGTCAACTGCTTCCTGCATGCTTTCGAGGTCAGTTTTGAGGAACTGCGAGATCTTTTGTTCGGCAGCAGCACAGAAACTGCCTGGGCGTAAGGGGGAATAAGACAGAGGAGCTGAAGGAAAGAGGGACAGAGGGCTCTGGGTGTAGCATCCCATTCTCCCCCGACGGTTTATCAGGGGAAAAGAAACCAAAATAAGAGCCACACTTTGGTGCTATTCTTTGCGTTTAAAAAGAGTATTTTCTTAAAATATAAAAACCATCTTTCCCCTGGAAACCATTAGAACGTAAACACTAAAAAGGGAATGAGGGAGGAGGGAAGAGGAGAAGATATTTGCATGTGCTTGCAGGCAGCAGCCCGGGCTCATTGCACCGGGCGCCTTCGGGACCCTGTGCCCAACGTCAACCCCGTTCCTATGGCTCTCTTGCTCATTCAGAGTTCCCCAGTGGGTCCAGACTTGTGACTTGGCGATCAGCGACTCGCAGCAAACTCCGGCTGGCAGCTTAATCCTCTTCATCCTCACTGATGTCGTAGGTGACCGCAGACTCGTTCCTGACACGGTTGGCCGGTGAGGAAGGAGGAGTCTTGGTTGAGAAAGGCCAGCGGAACGAGGGAGATGGGGAACGGTCATGTGTGGGGCTACTGCTGGGACTCTGCTTTGGGCTGATGGCCTGCAGCATCCGGCCCTTGCCCTCTTTCAGCATGTGTTTCTAGTTATGGAAGCAGGAAGGCAGTTAACATGACTCAAAAAGTAATGCGAAACAACACTTATCTACAGCTCTTGTCACATTTTGGGGCGTTTTGCCCCCCTCTCAACACCTTGGGCAATATGAAAGCACAGAAAAGCCCAAGCATAGCTTGAGCCTTTGGAAACCATCCAGTTTAATCAACACCCACTTCCCAGCACTTACAGCACGAACTGCTTGTGACATTTTGCCAGCATTGTGGGACAGCATGGCAATGTTTCACAGGCAGCTTCAGACCCATCCCAGGCAAGTGCCAGAGTGACTGCCAAACTCTTGGCTGCTCAGTGGCGCACGGGACACATGTTGGAGCTTACGGAGCAGCTCCTCTCTTGTTAATGGCCATAACTGGCTTTAGGTAGCTGGCGAGGCTCGCTGTACCCGTGCTGCCCTGGCCTGCGGCAGTACACACCCAGCGCTGTGACAAACTGGAGGCCTTTGCTCTGCAGAGCCTGGGCGCCAGAAGACCTGGTTCTGACCGCTAAGTTCTGCGGAATCCTCTTCCCCCTTCTCCCAGACAGGCTCCTTACCAATGCGCCTTCTGGGCCAAACATCTCTAGGAAATTGCCGATGAACTCCCGGGATTTCTCTTCCCACTTCTGAATGAGATCGATACTCTTTTCCTCCACTTTCTGGACAAACTCCTTAGACTTCTCCTCTACATCCTTCACTCTCTTTTTCACCTTATCCACACGTTCTTGGAGGTGATATTTCTTTTCCTGTAGAGAAACAATAGATCAAAATATGACTTACCAGATTTGAGTATTGATCATCTCTTCTGTATGTTATTACCCTGAACAGTTGCTTAAGACTCAGCATCACCCTCAGTTTCATGACATTTCTCTTTCACTTCAAAGACACTTCTTCCCTAGACTCTCTGAGAGGCACTCAGAGGCAGCGAGATGCTTTGTGGCAGGCATCAACACATATATTTTTTTTCTGTATTTATAAAATAGACAAGGTATCTGTTTTAGCATTAAGAGATGTGTTTATGACCTTACTTCCAGCATTAGGAAAAATGAGGCATTATTTCTGCCACACAGACTCTTTGTGTGCCAAGAGCTGCAAAGTGCAGGACTGGAGCATGCTCTTCATTACCACGCACTGCTGCTCCTGTATCTACAAGGAGATTAGTGCAGTGACAAGGTCAGATTTAGTCCTAAAAAGAATTACAGTTCCTTACAAAGACAGGTAAAGGAAGATAAAATTATATGACACACAACAGGTGCTGCCACGAACAACTAACACTTCACACAATTAAACAAACTACTAATCTCACCCCATCTTCCATTCCCTCAATAAGCAAAAAAGCAGCGTTATCATGTCTGACAACAGGCAGTATTAAGAAAACGCCAGTTCCTCCATGTTGGGCTGCTCTTCACAGCAAAAGCTGAAGGAGAGGATGAAACCTGAGCTCTACTACAAGGTCACCAATTTGGTGCAATTGCTTAGCTCTGCAGATCTTGACATTTACAGGCAGGACTGTGCTCCCTCTGTGCAAGGAACTGTATCCACACACTCTTAAGACTCTGCTTCCTGCAGCTTGTTCCAAGACACACTTCAACTCACATTTATGAAGCTGACATTGAGCTCTTTGGCTGTGTAGCCTCTTTGCAGGTTTCTTCTGGCATAAACGTCATAGTCCCGCACAATCCGGGTGATGATATCCGATGTTGAGATCCCCTCGGTCCTCTGCGTTGGTGCAAACATGCCTATAGTTGGGGAACAGGAGTCAGGACAGCTGTAGCAAAATAGATGGCAAAAAGCCACTGCCACCTCCATTAGGAAGAGCCTCTCCTATCAAGAGCATGATTCCCAACTGTCTTCATTCCACCATCTCTCTCTTTGAATATGCAATACTGGCAGTCTTCCTTTCTGGAAAAATGAGGAGAAACTAAGCAAGATCTAAGCAAGTGTCAAAACATATCTTCGAATTAAAACCTCCAGGTATTTACTTCAGCTGGTTTAAACACTGTAATCTATAACCCACTGCATTTAGAACAGTGTGGAGACAAGGACAGGAGAGTAAAGGGTTCTCACAGTTTAGCAGGTGAGAATGTAGTGAGCTCTGGTGGCTGGGTTTGAAGCTAGATTTAAGCAAGCTGCATCTCCACTGAGTTTTATAGCAAGCAATCGCAGGGATAACTTGGCAACTTGCCAGTTCCTCCATTTGGGACAATCTGTAAATCAAGTCCAGGAGGTGGTTGTTGCTTCAATCACAGTAACTTGACTAGAAGCAGATATTAATGTAGGGCAATCATGTGGCCTGAAATATGGAACAGTCCCAGCCTTATGCATTGAGCTTCCTCTTGCACTGAGGGCTTCCTGAGGGAACCTTGTCCATAGAGTGACAGCCACTTCTGATATAATTCTGCCCTGCAGAAGCAAAGGATAAACTATATATCTTTGACAAGAATCCCTAGAGAATGTGACCCAGACCCACCTGCTTCTTTTATATGCTTATAAACATCATCACTGCCAGCAGAAGAATAGGGGATGTCATCATGTGCAACAAAATCGATCTGTAAATTTAAAAGAGCAAAGTGAAGTAAAATTTTACACTGAGTATGCAGGTTTCATGATTTCTGTCAAAGGATGGTTACTTCTGCTCAACACCTCCACGCAGGGGTACGAGGAGGAACAGCAAGACGCTTACAATTGATGGGAAAGCAATGCAGAGTAGTCCTAAGTTCTTACTGTCAACCGTACACCAACCAAGGCTGTAGGTACACACCAAAGAGGAGGAGCTGGGACTAAGGATACAGCTATTTTAAACTCCCCAAAGAAATGACTTCTTAATGGCACCTGGGTGAAACTAAGCAAACTCCTCTGAACACTCCATCAACAGATGGTAGATGCTGCTTTCACTTAGTTTTTTTTCTATTCTATCTTATCTATTGCTCATTTCACACCAAACTGTCACTAGCATCAGCTTCTAAAACAGTGAGGCCCCCACTGTCATCTTTACTTTCTCACTATCTCCATTTTATTTCAGCATTCCCTTCCACACCACTGAATACTTTTAATCTCCCAAGAAATTCAGCTAGTTCCCATAACACAGCACATTCTGCATTTAAGTATTTTAAGGACAGTTGCTCAGACATTTAACCCACGGATAGAGTCTTGCTGCAAAGAGCAGGATAATCAAATCCAAAGCAGGTGAGACACCCCACATTACCCTGTGCTCTGCCAGGAACTCAGGTGTGAGTGTCCATGGTGCGTTTCTCACCACTTCGTCCACATAGCGACAGTGCTGTACGGCGTCGTACCGCTCGTTTTCATTCATTACTGTGAAGCCCTTGAAGTTATGGGTAAGCTCATCGCTGCAGACTGGAGAGAGAGAGAGAGAGAGAGAGAGAGAGAGAAAGAGGAACAAAGAGTGAGTCCAAGGTGCCTATCTCAATATTTTATAGCAAAAGGACTTTGCCCCCACTCCTGCTGCACAGGGCAAGCCTGCAAATCCAGCTTGTTGGCAGAAGCTGGCACCAGGTTCTTCCAGACACAAGAAAAAAAAGGAAAAAACAGGGAGCAGTGACAAGGAATTAAGCTTTTGGACAATTCTGCTTAGCCTTACCACAGGAAAGCAGACAAGGTTTAGGGGGATTTTTGTCCAAGATGGGGATCTACACCCCAAATGCTCCAGGACTCTAACATCTATGTTGCTTACCAAGAAAAAAAAGCTCAATACAGAAGACAACCCTCTGTATGAAGTGGCACAGGAGGCTCTACCTAGCATAAGCCTCTTCATTTACCTATGCATGTCTATCTTTGCAAATCAGAGAGCCCTCTACCCCCAACATCTCTAGGCATCAGTTTCTGATTTAATTACCATTATTTGCACCATTGTTTAATTATTGTATATGCTTCTTTATTTAATACCATATTATACGCTAGCTCTTGAGGAAAAAAAGCAAAACTAAGAGTGCGTTCACAGCAAATCAAACTAGTTTAATAATTGGGTTCTGTGAGAAAGTAAACACACAGCTCCTCATAATCTGCATGCTGGACATTAAGAAAGGAGTTTTATTTAGTTATTGCAATCAAAAGTAAACAAGGTATTACCAATCTCACTGGGATTGGACGTATTTATTCTCCAGACAAACAGACAGTAAAAAGAGAGGGTGAGACATCTCTGGCTTGAAGCCCGTGTTCCTGGTGCAAGGAAAGCAGCTCATCACTCCCTGCCTCCTCCCAGGCTCCCGGAGGCAAACTCATGTGCTACATCATGCTACATTAACATGTTAACAGTATTTTCACCTATAGCTATTTTTATAACTGATGTGCAACGTTTACGTATATTGACTTGCCATTTAGTTTTCAAGATTTGTAAACCTGGAGCATTCTATTGATTTGAGTGACTATTTCAACTCCTGCCCCTCCCATTCAGGCACTACTGTAACTCATACAAAAATCATACAGAAGCACCACAATAAACAAGCTTCTGCAATGAATGAAACTGTGATAGGAAACAAGTTGCATGAAGAAATTATTAATGCTATGCTACAGATCAGAGTTTCATTTTCCTTCTGGTAGCTAGTGGTAGTCGAGAAATTGAGTTAGAAATATTTCCAGTTCTGATACCTTCCCATCACCACATGGGCTGACTGGAGTTCACTTCATGACAGTCAACATCCACAGTTTGACATGGTTTTAGCACCACATACCAGAAAGGTGGATGAAGGGATGGATATAGAAGCATAGCACATGCAGAAATCAGCATAGGACAGAAACTAGAAAAATAAAATTCTTTTAATTCTTTTCCTTTATAGTTTTGAAGGCATCTGGCTGAAAAAACGCTGTTAGATCCTTTCAGAATCACAGGTTATTCTTGGTGTCATGTAAAAGGTTTTGAGCACAGTAAACAAAATGAAATACTTGTTTGGAAAAAAAAAAGGGGGCCTCACAGGGCCAGTCATGTGCACAAGGAACTACTATTATCTCTCCGTGCTCTTATCGAGTTGGTCATAAGTAAAATCCAGCAGAGATCTGGAAAAGGAGGGGAATGTGCAGGATGATGAAGATTAAGCTCAAACAGCTACAGAGGGACTGTTGATCATTCTTTAACCGCCTCATTCAAGAGGCAGATGCTTAACTGCCCCTAGTATTTTTCTTGATACTAAGATAAGTAACTCAACAGCAACTATCACAACACAGAGGGAGCAAGTTAGAACATTTGTGGCAAAAGTCTTTTCCTCCTATGCTTTTTTGCCAGAGGATTTCTTTTTGCAGATTTATTGACTCAACATATTGCAACAGGACTCCAACAACATACTGGAGGCTGTAAGTATTGGCTGCAGTGAGAGCTGCCAAGGCTATAAAGACAAAAAACCTCTTGTGCCATCTGTATGCACACTACTGGAGACACTCCTAGGACAGAGTCAACAAGATCACTCCTTACCTCCCACAATGAGGTATGTGTTCGGAAAGAGGTTCTTTGCTTGCATCAAGGCCCGGGCATGTCCAGAATGAAACAAGTCAAATATTCCATCAGCATAAACTCTGACAGGGCGATCCACTGTGCCAAGGAGACAGACAGACACATTTGTGAAGATCCATTGCTGGAGAAGCAGCTATTGCTCATGTCTGCACTTGAGGACCTTCTGAAACTCAAGAGGGAGCCTCAGACAATTGTCAGAATCCAGAGCCATGGCCAGAAAAGATTTAAGAAAAGAAATGGCTGGCTCTCTTCCTTCTCATAGGGAAACAGATACATCTGAGTACAGAGCTGAAATACAACCATATTCAAAAGCAAATTTAAAATCCACCACACACCCACCAGAGAAGGTGAGGGAGATCAAGCAGAAAGCAAACTGCCATCATCTCCTCCTATGGAAACCCAAATGCAGCATTATGTTTACCCACACTGGTAAGCTACTGGAGAGGAACTGGCTAAAATGTTTCACAGGTGCCTGATTTCCCCCCTCCGGCCAAGGTGGCATCTCAAGAACCTTCTCAGCATCCTCCTCTTCGCAGGCCATTGCCACCAGCCTGTCCAAGAGGCCAGGTTGTTTTTGCACCTCACCAACATTATGGGCTCCACACAATCCCAGTGAGGATATGATTTCATGCTGGGCTGTTCAGAAAGAAGACTTGGAGACTGTAAAAGCTTCCTGCGTGCCAGAAGAGGGTTGGTCCTTGTACGCCTTTATTAAATTTGCAGGCATGTTCTGAAAATTGGTTTGAGGTATTTCCTCCCCTCTCCTCCACACCTGCAACCATTACAGTTCCTTATCACGGGCAGAAAAAGCAGCAAGGATGCAGATATTTCAGTCTCTGTGGGTAGGAGAAGCCATCAATATTGAAATCAGAGATCTCTGTGTAGGCTCTGGAGACTTGCTGCTGCAAAACTAACGTGGACTATGGAAAGCAGTGGATTTCCACAGACACCTGCATGAAAGCTGGCTTCTCAACACCGGCAATAGTCAGTCAGAGGTGCAGTATTTTTATTTTCTCAGGGTCTCTGTTAAAGACAGGCCAATAAAGACAGCACGCTCTGCACACTGTGCTTGGCAAGTGAGGGCAGCCTCCCTTCAGAAGCAGCCAGCGCTGCCCTCCGTCTCCCTCTTTGGTGCAAAGATAATAGTGTTTTTCCCAGTCTCCTTCAGAGAATAAAATGACATGTTCTTCTGGCAAGGTCAGCCTATTGTGTTCCATGACACTGACTTTAAATTCCAACTAGAAAGAGGATAATCTAGGAAAGCTTGTATGTTAGCTTTATTTGCCCATATCAAAAGATGTTCTTTTAAATTGCTGTCTAACCTTAAGCTGTTTCAAAATAGTACAGAAAAATGTTTGGTTCTGATGTGACTCTAGAGCTGTCAGTGGCACAGGAAGAGCTAGAATATGAATTTATTTGCATCAAGTCATCTTATTGGTGTATGCGCTGCTCCTCACAAACTGAGGCTCTAGTTTTTGTGGGGATTAGCAGGTTCAAATCGACATGGGAACAGCCATCTATCAACAGAGCATTAAACTAAATCACTGGATGCAAATGTGGTCTGAAGTACAAGGTTGTATCAGTCTCAGAGGAGCCCAAGTCACCCCCCTGACAAAACTCAGTATTTATACAATGCCATTCCAGTCTGGCTTTACTTACAAGGGGTCCCTCTCATCGCTTCTTCATACGTTACTCTGATGTATGGCTTGCTGTAATCGATTTCCACCTCATCTGAAAATGGAGCTGGTTCCCTCAGCCCCTAAACAGACGGAGAAGGTGAGTCATGAGAGTGCAAAGGTGAGAGATGGGGACACAGTACACAGCAGCTGCAGCACAACAGCAGAGCCGTTAAGTGACTCACTGTGTCTCTGCAAGATTCATACACATACACTGAAAGATTAATTAGCGTAAACCCTCAAAATAGTCCTGCAGGGTGACAAGAGAGACGGGGAAGAGGAGATGGTTACTCACACTGGGACCCCTAAAAATTCATCAGGCTCAACCAGTTCTGACAAACAGCTGTAGGAGATGGATGGAGAGAAGAAGGAGATGGTAATTCACACTGGGATCCCCCCAAAGAATCTTCAGGCTCAGCCAGCTCTGACCAACAGCCCTTCGCAACAGAAGTCAAGCAAATCTCACGGTCACAGCTTCAGCTCTGCTCACATAGGCAAGACAGCCACCTTGCTTAAGTGCTCGTGCTGTGATGCACAGATTTTAACAGTTCCTCAACAGTTCCTCCTCATATGAGTATGTGAGTATCACAAGAGCAATGTTGACAGCAGCACGAATCCCCAGGGAATAGGTGTATCACCACCCATTTCACAGCCCAGCACACGGAGAGGCTGATCTTCACCTGTGGCACAACTCAAAGCGCTACAGGAAATTTCCTCTAATCTACCAACTTGGCTACAGCCGTATGTTAAATTAGCAGCTGAAGTCCAGGTATCATTTCTGAACATGTTCTCCTCTGAAAAGGAACAAAACATTTGCCTTTCCCAGAATGGAACAATCAACTCAATTTCCTTCCAGTGGGAAGGTGTGAGGCAGCAAAGGATTTCTCTTTCCTGAGCCAGAAGTTGGAGAAACAAGCTTGCAGATCATTAAAACAGCACCTTTAAGCTGCAGAAAGCTTATCAGCAGTTTCCTCCCTCACTTCCTGACCCACTGCAGCATCCTGCCATGGTGCACAGCAACACTGCACCCAGTACCACTGCCATTATTGTTCATGCTATTTGTCATTAGAAATCCCCAAGGGAAGTGCACAGGAAAGCAACCACTGCCACTGTGTTTAAGCAGTGATGCTGCTGCAAGTCTCCAGTAATAACGACATTTACTGAGGCTCTGATACCCATGTTTCCTACATCACCTTTTCTACCAAGATCACATATTTTACTGCATGAGGTTCTTGGAGGTCATTAAACAGCTGCTTCTATGTCAGAGATTTTAAACTCTTATTTTAACAAGGGTAAAGTTCATTTGCCCACCCAACCTTACCAGCTTTTCAGTGAACTGCCTAGCTTCCATATTTTTTGCTTTTACTTTTGTAGTTTTAATGTTAAGTAAAGCCTGCGCTCCTTTCATTTATCACTGCCATCTTATCTAGGACTTGGTAGTAAAATCAGATTCTTTGCAGTTTGTTTGTCACATACCTGATAAGAAGCTAAGATTAAAAGCACAAAAGTCTACCAAAACTGTCAAACACAGAGAAATGTCCTCAAAGGCCCATATCAATCTTGCCCTTCCTCTGCGCTGCCTATGAGGGTCAGGACACAACCTAACATGCACAATACAACAGGCTCACGCATCAGCAGGCTTCTTACCACCATCTGCTGCAGAGCCCTGCTGCTTCAGGGGAGCACTCTCCAGCCAGCTGTGCACTCAGGAGCTGTAAGGGCTTCAAAGTTGTGCCCTTTGATAGGCAACTCTACAAACCTTGCTACATTAAATACATGTTTTACAAAAAGAGGGGGAAAAAAAAAATCTCTCTTCAGGAGATCTACATTAGCCCTGTGGCTAAAAAACAGTCAGGAGGTTTGGAGGATGGCTAGATATAACTTGTTTTGTTCTATTCATAAACACAGGCTTCACTAAGACAGGACAGACATCAACCTCAAGAGCAAGAGCATCCCATGGAATAACTTATGCCTGTGCCTTGTCCCTCCTCTCTTACTCCGAAACATACTGGGTCTTCAAGAGGGGCAGAGTGGGTTTTCACAAAAGCCAGGGATACTAAGGCTCAAGTGGGATTCCACTCCCAGTGCTTGCCCCTCCCAAATCTCATTGCAATTTGAAGGCTGCTACTTCTCTTATTTCAGTAGCATCTGTCAAATATCTTGAGACATGACTGTTACACTCCTGAAGAGCAAAACTCAGTTAGCAGAGAGAGGAAAGCTTGAGCATATCATTGTATTTTACCAAGGACTATGACCCTGTATGACGTGGAATGGGTAGCAACTGACTTCTGACAGAGATAAGAAAAGAGCGACGAGAGAACATGATAGACGTGAGAGCTCCAGGAAGGGGGCAGAGGAGAGCTGTAAAAATCCTGTCATCACAATAATGCAGCAAGGGCAAAATAAAGTTAACTCTTTATGCTTTAATTAACTGACAGAGTCCTTAGAAGAGATACCAAGCTATCCATCTCAAGCTTGATCTAGAGGGATTTTTGTTTTTAACACTCCTGAAGCACCGACAACACAGATACAGACTCCTGCCAGACCAGCAGAATCAGAGGCAAAGTCACCTTCCTGGCGTTTAAAACAGCCGTTTCAGTAGATTACTTCTGCAGGTGCTCACAAGTTTCAAACCCATCCACAGAACCTCTGACTTGAACAGGACTGAACCTTTCTATTAGGTGCATGAGTGGCAACGTGCTTGCTTGGAGGATTCCTCCTTCCCCTGGGTCACTAAGAAAAGGCACTTATGAAGAAAACAATTATTCCCTGTTTGTAGTATGTGCATATCTGTGTGCCTGCCTCTTTGGGCACAGATTAAGTGACTACAAACTACCCGGGTACACCACAAAAGCAGCTTAGCAACGCTTGCCTCAGACCTAATTTAAGCTCACGTTGTAAGTATGTTATTAGCATGAGCACAGGAAGATTTCAAACTGGCTCTGCAGGAAGGATAGCTACTATCATTTGCCTCCTCCCACCTCCTTGTTTTCTGTGTCCTCAAAAAAATCGCTCAGCTCTTTTTGCTGTTACGACTTCAATGTCCTAATTCTCCAGGGCACCTAAAGCTCAGCATCTTTGCTTACTTACAAATGATCGTCGGGACATTTTTGGAGGGATTCCATCAGGCTCTGTCGCCCCATTGGGGCCAGATCCATCTTTTCTTCTCTTCCGGGAATTCAGCCTGGAGGAGGTTGGCGGCTCCATCTTGTCAGGCACGTCCAGTAAGAACTAGAATAAAATGAAGAAGGAAAAGAGAAAAGTATTTTTCAGCTCCTCCAAAGCAAAAGAAAAAAAAAAGAAAAAAAACCCCACAACAAAAAAACCCAAACAACAACAACAAACCCAATCAGTCAACAGCAGGCTCAGTATATAGAAGGTCAGTCCAAAGACACAGCCACCTAACAAGGGACTTAGCCAGTTGTACTTGGCATCAGCTGCCAAGGCTTGACAAACAGTGCCTGGTGGGAATACTCAACCATTCAGTGCAATTCCAAGCTGCCCTGCAGAAGCGTGCAGCAGTCAGCTGGCTGGGGAAAAACTCGCACAAGAGTTGCAATGCAAGTTATAAATCATTAGTGCAAGGCTAATTATGCTATTTTAGCCTCTGAAAGGCTGCGGTATGCGCAGTCGATAGGTAGCCCTCCCCTATCTCACTTTGGTGAGACTGAATGCAAACGCTCTTGCGCCTTTGTCCTTTCCCCTGCCTCGGATCAGGACACCTGACTGCTGTGCTGGCTCCCTGTACAGTTCTGGAGAGAGAAGGCAGTGAATTTAAGCAGAATGATAAGGTTGGGGGGAAAAAGGAGAGAAAACAATCCACAGTGACAGCTTAAATAACTAAACTGCTTGCAGTTTGCCTTGCTGTTTGCATGAGTTTTGTTTGGGGACAGCAAAACTCAAGGTGGCTGCCACCGTGTTTCCCCCCTCATCCCACATCCCCACTGCAGAGGGAGGTGGCTGACTCAGCTGGCTGCGAAGCAGCTATGATGACACATTAGTGCACACTGAATTTTGGCTCCTCTTTAGGTACAGAATTGTAATTAGTGGTGGTTCAACTAAACAGCTTCTCTGATGAAGGGACAGACAGGCTGCCAGTTTGGACAGAAAAAGTGACAGTTACACAGATTTGAGCTATCCCAGCTTTTGAATTGAATCCTCACACACTGCTTCCTTCCTAAGAGGGCCCAGGGCCATTAGAAAGCATAAAACACATAACACTGTTTAAGAAAAGCTTGGGAATTATACTAAGGCATGCAGCAAACATGCCCTTTTTCAGCTGCAGCAAGAGTTAGAAACAGGCACTGTATTTGCAATGTTTAAGACCAGAGAGCAGCAGCCACCGTGCTCACTTGGCACGTACAGACCCCAGGGCAGCAGGTACCACCCCAGTGCTGTCTCTCCCACCTCCCCAGTCAGGATCGCGTCCCTGCACCCTAGCAAGGAGGGCTGGGTGGCACCCAAAGCTGCTCCCCACCCACACACAGGTACACCAACACCCGGTATGAGAGGCCAGGGGCCTCTGTGAGCCCTGTCCCTGCTCCTCGGGGTAATTTCAGCCTGAATTCCAGTCCACTCCCTTGCCACAGTCCCCGCATTCCTGCTCACGACCAGTGGGGTTGTGCTCAGGACGGGCCACGGGGTGAAGCTCCCGCGTTCAGCAGAAACGACACAAGAGCTTCACAGGAGAGCGCCACAAAGGTGCAGGTTTAATGAGTGGACTTGCTCAAGCACAACTGACTCCAAACTAGGAAATGTTCTAAAGCAAGAAATCAAGCACAGTTAATACCACATGAACTGCAATGGGAGAGGTTCCACTTACAGCTCCCCACCTAGAATCCAGAAGACGCTTCACGAACCATTTAGGGCCAAACACTGCTGAACTGGCTTTAGCTGAGCTGCACACGCACACAGGCAGCCCAAGCTCTCAGTCAGACCTACTGTGATCCACCAGGAAAAGCAAAAGGGAATCCCAGATGACTGCGAAGCCAAACTAAAAAACCACAAACAAACAAAAAAATCCACTCAACAATAACAACCTCACATTCAGAAAACAAGAGTGACAGGGAAGAACAGCTAGACAAGCCAAGCCCTCTTGCAGAGGAAAGAGTGGAAAGGTTGTCACACAGACCTGTCAGATCTGGATGATCCAGCCAGCACCCACGCCACAAAGCCTGCGAGTGAAGGTTGCCAAGTTTCCCCTACTACAGTAATTTATTTAATGTTTCCTAACAACTAACATACTGGTGTGTGCAAAAGCAATCTCTGGCAGAGAGCTTAGGGCTGCAAACTTTTTATGTCTTCAAACTTTTAAGGAAACATTTAGCTTGCATACAAACAACTCTGGATCTTCAGTGTAACAACCATGCAGAGGGATGCTACAAATGCAGCGGCTTCCATGGTGTCTTTGAAAACACGAGGTATGAAATAAGCCTTTCTTAGGTTTTGCACAGTGCCACCTCACAAACATATTCTATACCAGTGATTGATTTCACCATCATGGTCTTACCAGAAACAATCCAGTTCGAGTAAAACCAGTAGATCTCTGTCTATGGCTTGAGCATCCTAAACATTCATGGGTAATGCAAGAGGAAACATCTGTAAATTTTCTTGATACTTGTTCAAAATAATTTCGCTCCACTTCATTCTCTGACCACTCACTTTCCTCCTCCTGGAAAGTCTCTTAACTTGCTGGTGGTGCTTGTTCCAACATACTGCAAAGCAACCACTCAGCAAGGCCTTAAAAGTGCTGCCAAAGGCTTTGGAGCCAAAGCCCAGGTATATTAGCTGCCACACAACAACCAGTGTGGGTGTTCCCGTGTCAGCCTGGCATGGGAACACCCCACAGAGGCATCTCTGCTTCGAGGTTGGTGTGAATGTGCACTCACTGCCCTGATACCGCAGGTTACATCTTGCTAAAGGAGCCTCTGCAGTGTCCAGAGAGCTGGGCTGGGTGCTTTGCAAATGACGAAGCTCTGGTAATTACTCAAATTAATGCAGAAATTAAATAATAATTTTACTACTCCTTAGAGTTTTAACATCTCTACCCTGTGGCTAGTGTGTTTCTCAGATGTCTTCTCGGCACAAAACCAGCCTTCATTAAAAACTTTTTGTTTGTAAACAATTTGTTCTTAAAAAACAAACTACACCTCACTGCGATGAGGCTGCTAATCTTTTATTTTGACCCAAAGAACTAAAATAGCACCTCAAACAATTACTAAGTAACAGCATCTGTAACTGAGCTTAAAACACAAGCACACACTCTCTTTGCTTCCCCAAATGAGCAAAACACTTGATTACTGTGAAATTAATTACACTTGCAGCAGATCGGTAAGGGGAAAGAGAAGGCTCTTTTGAGAGCTCACGCTGAAAAACTCAAAGGTTAAAATTTGGCATAATCAGAAGGAGGAGCTCTGTTGCAAAATATTAGCATTGTTCCTTTTGGTCTAAGACATCTCTGTCTTGCACAGCTGAGTCTCTGCTGCATACGAGCACTAAGAGCAAAGTTAGAACCATCCTACTAGAGAAGGGCCCCTGGGAAAACTTGCAGTCTCTGTGCCCCTTAGCGAGGCAGCTGGGGCTTTGCTTCTGAAAGTCATTTCTTTGGTTTGCATCCTGTATTAAGGGAGCGCCTCTGGACACAGAGCTGGATGGGCTCTGCTGATGGCCACATGGCAGGAGAGTCACCCATCCTTGTCAAGAAATCACTGCATTCAGCCCCGAAATGCTGATCCTGAATGAAGGAAGGAAGTGGTAGAGGGAAGAAACATGAATTTCCTCTAAACTGTGGCAAGAACAGCCTCCAGAAATCATCAAGCACTTGGCTGAGAGTAATGCTACAAAGCTCAACTCATCTGACACGAAAATGCAGCCATTTCTGGGAGGGAAAAGTGACAGGTAGCAATTCACAACACAGGCGCAAAGACAGGATGGAATTTAAGACTTTTTTTTTTCTTAGTGCATCCCCTACAGCATTATCCGAGCTGAAATTTTACTACGACACCAAAGTTAACACCTCTGGCACATGGAGAGTCCTAGAATAAGCGCAGTAAGCCTCATTGCTTGGCCAGAGGCTTATCTCAAGCAAAGAAGGCATCTTTAGGAACAGAAACAATGCCTTTTTTTAGCCTTGAATACATCCATTTTTGGTGTCAGAGAACTATTTGCTTCACACTACATCAAGAAAAAAGATCTGATATTTCCACACCCAAAGCACATTGATGGACCTGACCCATCTGCATTCTCTGCATTTCTATGCCCCAAAGAATTTCTTAAAGAATATTACTGCTTGCAAATTTACATGAAGAAGCAGATTCTTTGTAGCCACTTCTCCTGCTTTTTGCTTGCAGATCTACCTGAAGAGGCAGAATAAATCCTGCTCCTTCATCTCCAAGTCTGAGCAAAAGGAGGCAACGACAGCAATTCGTTAAATGCTAGAGCCCCAAGTCACTGCACCTCCCAGCAGAGACGCACATAGGTGCAGGACCAGGCAGAGCAGGAGCAGTGAGGCCTCTCCCAGACCCGGCGTTCCCGAGTTCCCCGAGCAGCACAGCCTACTTTCCAGCTCCAGACTGTCCCTGGGAGCTTGGAGGGCGTTCGCATAATCAGATGTCACCATCATGTGCTGCTCTGCCTACAAGATCATTCCGCTCTACAGAAGTGGACTGAGCTGACTCATCTGTAGGCAAATACTACTAAACTTTGCACTCTGCCAGCTGGCTGCAATGAAGAACAGCCAGGACACATGGAAGACACCTAAGCGAGATGCTCCGGGAAAAGGCAGGAGTCCTGTCACTTCAGGCAATTTACCTTGCAGAGCACCCAAATGACCCTGCTCCTGATTCAAGAGGGGAGCAGACTTGATAACTCTTTCCTCCGTTCTTCCCCATCTTCAGTCCTCAGTCTGTTACCTATCCCTGCAGAGATCTGCTGCAGATAGAGGGACCTAGAAGAGGTTAACAACAGAGGACTCACCACAGACTCAGGTGATCAAAGCCTGTTTGCAGGATGAGGGTTGACCTCTACATTATGACTGGCAGAGGTCAGGATCTTTCTTCACTCTGTCCTTAAAAGATCTTGCACAAGCTCCAGGCAACTTCATTCGCAGACCAGGCTTGTGGACGTTCAGATCCTTCCAACTCCCTAGACTGCGGGCACCTTCCTATCATCTCATCCCTAGGTGTGGGTGTTTTAAAGGTCAAGCAGAAGTTGAAAGGCAATAGCACAGTGATAGTGACCCAAACTTGCTGAAAAAGCTCCAAGCCTCATATTCCCTGCTGCTATGGGCAGACTGGTATTATTTCTTTAAGCAGAGCCCAAGCACCATTAAGCATGCTGAAGACCTCCTTAGGAACAGGTACCTGTGTTTTACAGGCCATGAAAACATGCTCTTTCCATCTACAGAGTCCCAAACAGCTCCAAATAACGATATCACAACTGAAAACACTGCGGTATGATCACCTAGGCAGAGCTGCTATGAAACACAAAAAAGGGAAATTGCCAGCAAGATGCTCTCCGTGAATTCACAGCCTTCCTAAGGACTCCTCCATTGGACCAGGAGTCCTTTACATGAAAACTCCATGAGAATCCGCTTCTGACAACACTGGTCTCTGCCAGCTGCTGGCTGGGAGACCTAGTGCTGCAGTAAGACCTGGTGGGCACAGCAAAAAGGAGTAGGGAAATCCACCTGCAGCAGCCTGCACCTCCCTCCAGAGAGTACAGGCTAGCGAGAAGCATCTCTGAATTACAGCGGACTTTAAGTCTAATTACAAAGCTGTTAACCAGCATGGCCAAGACTTTGGTAGGCACAAAATAAACACGTTAAGGAGGACACACGCTTAGGCAGCAGCTGGGTCACACTGTCCTTCCCCACGGCCGCTGCCATCTCCTCCTTGCTGGGCTCCTCTCTCCCCAGCCTGTGTCCCGCAGGCCAGAGGACACCTCCGCGAGCTGCAGCCCCTTGGCCTGGCAGGGGGTCCCTGCAATGGTCCCTTGCCCTGCAGGAGGGGACGCTCCTCTCCAACCTGGGCGCTGCCAGGGGCCCCCCAGCCCCACAGCGGCCCACACATCCTGCTCGGCTCCAGCCCCGCATGACAGAGCGGGCCCCAAAGCAGGGGCACCCTGTGGCGGCCCATGCACCCTCCTCCGGCAGGACCCCCACGCAGGGACCCCCTGAGCGCTGCCCCGTCTCCGCAGCCCCCAGGCTCGCAGCCCCCAGGCTCGCAGCCCCTCACACGCCCCCGCCGCCCCCTCACGCCGGCGGCCACCGCCCCCCTGCCCTCCGCCCCACAACCCGGGCCGCCGGCGGCCGCCCCACAGGACAGCCCCTCTCCCGCAGCCCCCCGGCAGGACGCAGAGCCGCTGCAGCGCCCGCTGTCCCCTATATCCCCGTACGGACCCCAGCGCTCCCCCCTCGCCCCCCGCACCTGCGCCCCGCGCTGCCGGCGCTGGAGCCGCTCCCGGCGCCGCCCGCCCCGCCCCGCTCCCGCCAACGCCAACGGGGCGGCGGGCGGAGCCGCAGGAAGGGACCGGCCGCGCCCCCGGGAAACCGCGCCCCGCGCCTCCGTTCCGGCCCGCCGCGGCACCCGCGCGGCCGCGTTCCTGGCGTTCGAGACCCGAAACACGGCGAGCGAGGCTGGGGTGGCCGCCGCGCCCTGCGCCGCGCAGCCCGGCCCCGCAATCGAGCGAGGAGGCAGCTCCGCGAGCCCCTGGGGGCATCCCGAGCGGGGCTGCAGAGCCCGGCGACCCCGCGAAGCCAGCGGGTGGTTTCAGCAGAGCGTCCCGGGACACCGTCATCCTGGAGCCCCCGTCACCATCGCGGCTGCCGGGGACCCCCGCCCAAGGGCCCCCGGGAAGGTTGGCCACGACTCCGTCATGGCAGCAGGGACCGCGGCCTTCTAGAAAATGCCTTGGTGGAGCTCGCGGCTCCCCCTGCCCCCTCCCAGGACCAGGATCCCACAGCACAACTCATCCCCTCTGCAGGTGTGTGCTGGTGGCACCTCGCTCTCCCAGCAGCAGGGTTCTCCTGGGCAAATGAGGCCAACGCTCTGTTCCCGATTTACAGGAGCAAAACACACAGTCCTTTCAAGGTAGCGCTCGAGCAGCTTTGGACGCCGAGCAACCCAAACAGTTGCAGAGAGGCAAAGACTCAGAAAGCGCTGCCCTATCTGCTGAACTTGGCAATGGGACCGACAACTCACAGTGTCAACAGATGCCAGAGCGCAGTGACCCCGAGGGCAGTTTCAGCCGGGAGGAGTATCAGCACTCATGGGCTGGGCAGGCCACTGCCCTCGTGTTATAAATACTCTCTCATTCTGTTAGCGCATAGAATCTCTCCTAACCCCTAGCTGGGTAGAGCACCCAGTTCTTAAAGGAGCTATGGGAGCAAATTTGGATAACCAGAATGAAAGGTCATCCATTAGTTTGCACGGAATCCTCAGAAAATGGTTACCTGAGAAGCGCACACGAGCATTCAAGGCTGGTACATTCGGTAGAGTGGAGGAAATGAGGGCAAATAGTATGGGTGGCGAGGGTAAGCACATGGGAAAAAAAGCAAATACATATATTTATTATGTTACATCGATGAGAAATATTTAATTTACCTCAGGAAATCAACAACAAAAAAACAATGGAATACTTTCAAGACAAAAGCTGAGTGCTGAGTTTATCTTAGAAAGAATGGTTATTAGCAGCATGCTTTTCTGGAACAAAACCGGTTGACTTTATACAAAACAAAGGGTGATTTAAATAAAGGACATAATAATAATAATCTGTTTAAAGCTATATTCATATCAAGGAAGAGGGGATGTTGTAGTGTAACAGGTGTAGGATGTGTTTTGCAAAGCTGTACTTTGTTATTCTGAAAAAAGGAAGGACCTGATTCTTTACAGTATGTTAACAAAAAAACAACCTAAAATCTCCCCTCTTCCTCTCCCCCAGTCCTTTTGGGCAACCTTTGCCATCTTCAATAGTAGAAACAGCCAAATGCAGCTACCACACAAAACAGGCTGTCCTGGAGAGAAGCAGAGGCTCTGTTAATAACAGCAATCTCTTTGCTGGCCCAATTCAGGTCTAACGTTTAAATCTGAACCCCTCAAAAAAGTTAATAACCTTATGTGGTAATATGTTTTAAGTGTGTCTTTTAGTTGATGTCTTATTCACCTCAGTTGTTGGATAACCCAGATCTGCCTCTCAATACCAAAAATACCTCAATTTACTCATTTCAAATGCCCATGGATGTCAAGGTGCTGTTTCTGTGTGGATTCAAAACTGTCTCAGTCTTGTCAGAGCTGAGTACCTTAACCTTTGCCTCCTGCCTTCACCTTTCCAGGACCCGAAGATGAATGTCTCTCTGGGCTCCATCTGGAGCATTTTTCCTAACACAGGATCCACATGCATTGCTGTGATGGGTCCCACCATTTTCTTAACGGCAGCTTGGATAACGACCCAGGCAGTGCATAACACATAAGACGACCCAGGCAGTGCATAACACATAAGAAATCTCTGCTGCAATGACCAAAACCCAATCTAGACACTTGCCATAACCACCACAGAGCAGTGCTCCTTCCTGCTTGTATTCTCTAGCTCATGAAGAACATGTTCTACCTCCCGAAACTGCACATTGCGCTACCTTAGAGCACTGGCTAGGCAATGAGGGCAGAGTCTGAATCATTTCAGAGACAATTTAATCTGGGAAGTGCTCTAACCATGGAGCCAGAAGGGTGAGCGAGGAGGTTTTAAAAGAAATCCTTGACTTCTCCTCAGTCCTGGATTCTATCCAGACTTTTCTACAGGTGTTCACCAAAGCATATAGGAAAAGATTTATGTTTCAGCATCTCCAGTGCTTTCACTTCCCATCTGTAAAATGGAGATAACTGTACTGACTTTTGCACAGTACTGTGGGCTCAAGAAATTACTTTTGCTATATTGTGTATTATATCTACGTAAGTTTTGTGAATGAAGATGTACTTCATACTCTTTTGATACAGTGTTCCTTCCAAATGGTCTAGTGATTGCTTTTGTGTGTTCCATATTGTAAGATCATTCTGTCACACAAGCAACAATAAGTTTATACTTCTCCATGGTAAAACAGCCAATACTTACGTTCATAAAAACATCATGAGCGTAGCTGTCGGTGTCAGCATCCCAGAAACATCGCGCAGCCATGCTAGATAAAGCAGATGGAGCAAAGCCTTTATCCACACAGTGCAAGAGTATGGACCTAAATCACAGATACGGTCTCTCTAAAGCAACCTGAGCTTCCCTTAGAGACAAAGGGAACTAGAAGCATTTTTGGAATCCTGAGCACAGATCCCTACTGCTGAATGTACTGTATTCCATGTACTGTAACCCCGTGTAGACTGATCAAGCTGCATTCCTAACCCACTGGCTGTCAACACCACCATCCCCACTGAGCAGATGATCTCACTGCTCTGGTGCTTAAGGATCTTGTAACTTCTGACCTGTGCGTATCAGTGCCTAATTTAGCCTTCTTGTCCTTCACCTCCAGCACCCGTGTGGTATGTATTCCCTATTTATTTATAGGTCACTATCATATTGCTTGGCAGCCTTTGTGTTCCCAGGCTGCGAGCTGAGCCTTTCCAGCTCTCTGCCCCAGACCATTCTGGGGGCCCTCATCTGAGCCTTACCTTGGAGGGGAGCCACCAGGATGGGCCATGTGGGATCTAACTGCTGCCTTGTCTGGTGGCTATTCTCACTCCCCTTTCTCTACTCTGCAGCTCTTTGTCTGTCCCAGTCAGTCTCAGCTGACAGGCTCCCTGTTTTTTTGAATTTCATCATTTTTCTCTTACTTAAGTCCTCAGGATTATCCTGCTTTGCTGTCCAATATTCCAGTCTTCCTCTGGAAAGTCTTGTTATGCACCATTTTGCACCAAGGGTATTTGATTGTGACTTAACCTAGCCTCCTGCCTATTGCAAAATGGAGAATTTCCCCAAGTGCTCCTTAGAGTCCATGTTGCTGGGTTGCATGTCTCGAATCAGGATGCCTCTTTGAAGCACTCACCATGATACTGCTCTGGAGCAGCCTGCCTGTTCACAGACACTGCTGGCAGAGGCCTGATTGGCAGGTACAGGCTTTGCTGTCTGACCTTGATAACACTGAAGTGGTAGATCTGATTACTGCTCTGCTGCTCTTATCTTCTACCTAAGTACCCAGGCACAATATTAAAGATAAGCCCAGCAGGTAAGGCGCACGCATGTTGTGGGCTGCTCCCTTTTGTTTTCTCCTTACTCAGAAGTCATGGAAAACCAAGACCCACTACAGCAGCAAAGAGGATTTTTTTTCCTGACTGTAGGCCTCAAGGGCTTGATTTCAAGTTTTCCATAACAGTACAGCACAGGGATCATAGAAATTTATAATTCTGAAAACAATGCTTGTTTGGGGGATATTAAATGGGAGGGAAGTATTTGTGTCTAAATTTTGATTTAAGGCTCAATGTCAGTCAACGCATTAGCAAGGCTCTTGTATTCCACATGGGTCTTGATAACATATTGGATGTATCTTCTACTCCATCATGAATACAAGGTAAAATGTGTTCCTGCAACACTCCTCTCAACTGCTTCTTGCTAAGGGGAACCACCAAACAGCCAATTATCACAGCTCAACTGAGTCACAGTAACTCAGTTAGCCACAGTAAGAAAATTGTCTCTCCAAGCTCTCACTTGCTTAAAGCCATTTAAAATACTTTACATTGTAGCTCCTGAAGAGATATGTTTGTATCTAGGAAATAAAGCCAAACCAAAACAGAAACACAAACACAAGCAATAAAAATGCAATTGGAGCATACAGCACTTACTTTACTCCTTCTCCTCTCTGCTCTCCAATCACAACCTGCACAACCATTTTGTATCTATCAAATCCTTCATCTGGGGAAAGAAAAAGTTAAAACAACAACTTAAAACACTGTACTTATATTAAAGATGAAAAACCCAAAATGGGACACAGAGACCTAAAGATTTCTTTTTCCAAAGCGGTGTGCTACACAACATAAATTACATGCAATTGATAAAGCAGACAAGGTGTCTCATAACTTCATTCTCATCTGTACAGAGTAGCACAGCCTTCATGGAGATAAAGGGTGAGCAAGTTTGGGTTCTTTAAAAAGGTCTATCCAAGGAACAGAATGTCCCTGAACAGACACAGTAAATATATGTGCTAGTTCAATACCTGAAAACATGAAGTGAATGTAAAGAAGGCTACTGGTGGACAAAATTCAATTTAAAGAAATTGGCTTGTTCCGATGCAAAGAATTTTTAAAGATTTTTCTGCCACATAAGAAGTTTCTTCTGCTTCTGAGCTGGGATAAAGCGCCACATAAAAGCACATGAATGTTTAAGTTATTGCGTCTGCAGCAATACATGATTCTTTCACTACAGCAAAGAAACATTCCAGAAGGCAAATCAAAATAAGCACATTTAAAATAAAATGCTCATCCCAATGCCTTTGTATTCAGCAAAGTAGTATCCTGGGAAGACTCCAGAACACTGCTTCCCCTGGAAGACTGCAGATGACATGCTGCTCTGGTAACTCCCATCACGTAAAGGCCTCAGAGGTGGCAGTGGGTACCATGGCCACATGAGGCCAGTCCTGCTTCATGCTACTCTAAGTTTAGTGTTTACAGACTGCTGAGGCCCAGCTCTGTGCATATTAGTGTGGCATCAACAAATGCTGGGACTACAGCTGCTGCTCATTTTAAAACAGATGCATAACTTTAGCAGAAGGGAAAATCCACAGCCTGGGTGGAGTGCAACACTCTTTCCCCACAACTGCTGCCCTCGGCTCAGCACATGAAGCCCCGGCCTGGAGCTCACCAGGAAACAGCAGAATAAATCCATGATGCCAACTCACATTTCAGTGCTTGTGCTAGCACAGAATGTAGGAAACACCTGCCTCATCCCGAAATAAGTCACTGCACTCAAAACGGTTGGAGGGCATCCTACACAGCACAATCACTGACTTTCTCCAGGGGCAGGGCGGCATTCACACCCATCCTTGACTCACTGCTCTACTAATTCCTACTCCTTCATTGCTCCTGATGGATCCAGTTTTGATCTCCCTGTGATTCCATTCGGACCCAACCCTGGTCTGAATTTACAGGGAAATTTACAGGGAAACAAAGCAAAAAACAGGGCTGATTCTGTTTAGTGGAGTGAGAGGCAAATAAGCATCACTTATCCTTCCGCTAATGCATCTTCTTTTCCTCTGGAATCCCTCCAAGACCAATGTCCAACACCAGCTATTCTATACAGAAACACATTTGGCTGTTGCTCTAGGCAAAGAATACATGTATATAGGCCAGGCTGTTTCATAACAATACACTGGAGTCAGTCAATGGAAGGAATAGGTTTTAATAATAGAGGAGGAAAGAAGGACAAAATAAGAGAAAAAATAACATCCTAGCCAACCTCCTTACCTTTCAGTCGATCTTTTATCATCTCCGATAAGGATTTGGTAAGTTGAGGCATTTCTTCTGGGTCATACTGTACATCGGTCAACTTCTCTTTCAGTATTGCATGGATACACTCTTTCACAGTAGAAGATTTAAATCTAACAGAGCAAAAAACAAGCAATAAATGACCCCAAAATTTCAGACAACATACAGAAAAACAGACAAATTAAAGTGTTTCTCCCCCCCCCCCCCCCCCCAATAGCTGGAACTATTAAGGATGAAAAAAAAATCATAGGAGAGAAAAGAAAAAAAGAAATACACAATAAAGTCCTAGAGGTTTCCTAATCAGCCTTGGTACCACCAAGGAGCACCCCTCAGCACGGATGGACCCCCCTCCATCTGGTCTGTTATAACTCTTGCAGCAGCATCACCCCTGCGCCCCCGCACGCCCCTCCTGCCGCTGGTACAAAACACGGTCTGAGAGAAGAGCAAACGCGAAACCCCAGCTCTGCCCGTGGCCCCGGCCCCATAACCCCAGGCCCGCAGCCCTGCAGAGCTACCACACACCCCCAAATCCCTGTGGACCCCAGGCCTGACATCCCCACCCCACAGAGCCCCCAGCCTCACCATCCCAGGCTCCACATCCACACCCCACATCCCCAGCACCCTCGGGCCCCGCACCTCTGCACTCCCCAACATCCCCCCAATCCCAATCCCACTCCCAGTGGCTCGCCCCCATCCCGCCGGGCCGCCCACCGGCGCTGGAAGCCGGGCCGCAGGCTGTACGTGTTCCCGGCCTCACCGCCCGGGCCCAGCTCGCCCATGGCGGCGCCCGGCCTGGCCCGGCCCGGTCCGCGTGGGTTACCCGGCAACCGGCGCCACTTCCGCCTCCCGCCCGCTGCGTCACGCGCGGCCTTTCCCGCGCCGCTAGGGGGAGCCGCGTGGGGGCGGCGGGCGGCCATGGCGGGGACCGCAGGGTGTTCGAGGTTAAAAATAAATATTTGTATAAATATTTTGTCCCGCTGTTTGTTTTTAGCTTTCAGTGAGAGCAGCAGCGTGGCAGACAGGGAGAGGAAAGGAGGGAGAAGGAACAGAGTGCAGCTTGAGGCAGGAGCTGCGGCAGCCCCAGGGTGAAGAGCCTTGCGGTGTCTTGGGGCTGGCAGGGGACAGGAGCAGCTCCGCTCCCACACCCCGTCTCGTGGGGCCGAGGCACCCGCTCTGCAGCACCCGAGCAGGGGGCATGGCGGGCTCTTTTCGCTGTTGTGAAGTAGTAGTTCAGTGATAGCATTAATGGGGAAACGCTGATGGTGCGAGATACGGCCGCCCGCCTGGCGGGCAGGAAGAGACCTTCACCTGCCTCCATGCTGCACTTGTGCCCCATTCGTACCCAGGCAGCGCAAACGTCCCTGCCCAAATCCCACTGCGGGGCTCGGACAGCCGGAGCCGTTGTCCCCTGCCCGGCTGTGGCAGGAGCCTCGGTGGCCCTCAGGGGCTGCAGGCTTTGTGTGGTCCACGTGGCAGGAGGAGGCCCTTAGACCTTAGTGCGGTCCCCGATGCATTCACGAGACCAGCTCTCTGTGTGGACATGAGCAGCCTGTGGGTTTCGCACCGCTAAGTGAGCAGCTCCAGCCCTATGGGCAATGTTTGGGGTCCTGCAGTGCAGAGCGGTGCTGCTCCCACCGCGTGTGGCCAAGGAAGACGGAGGAAAACAGGCTGAAATCACTGTTATGGAGCCCGCTTCCCTTGTCCTTGCTTCTGGGCTCCGGCACACGCTGTGT
This sequence comes from Eudromia elegans, assembly GCA_003342815.1. Classification (NCBI taxonomy): domain Eukaryota; kingdom Metazoa; phylum Chordata; class Aves; order Tinamiformes; family Tinamidae; genus Eudromia; species Eudromia elegans. Next base: position 11,246,230 of record PTEX01000002.1, read on the forward strand.
CTGACTCCATGCTCCTTTCCTGTATTGGGGCTTGTGCGTGCCAGTCCTTCAGCACAGACGTGCCAGCCTGTTTTGGCCTCTTACCCTAATACCTAAGGCCAGCCGTGGATTTTGCTCCAGGAACTTGTTAACTCTTCAAGACAGGCATAAAATTCCAGTTCTCAAATAACTCGATATCGCAGACCTGCCGCCAGCTGGGTGCTCTTCCTTGTCCACATCTGCTTTTTGTCCCGAGGAGGGCTGTCACATAGCTGGTCTTACGACAGACATCTTCTGAGCAGCTCACATCCTGCTTCCTCCTGTCTTTATCTTGGTACAGTAATCGCTGCGATCAAGTTTCCTACGTGCAGTTGGTGACACTGCTCAGAAAGGTCTCTGAGCGCTCACCCAGCTTCGAATGGAAACAGCACGAGATGCAACCAGCTCTGGGGTGGAGCGTGTTGCGGCTGCTCAGAGTGCCCTGGACAGGAGGAAACAAACTGCATCTCCTGAAGCTGGTGTTAAACTGGCCAAGACAGAGCCCCTAAGTCCAAAAAGTGCTGCCAAGCGCCGTGGATGCTGTGATAGAGCCTGTCCTTGCAGGCTGGGCACCTCAGTGGCTGAGTGGGCGCATGTGGCACAGCCTTTCCCTGATGTCTCTTGACCAAACCCACGTGTCTCATGATGGAACTCATGCTTTTCCCTATCATATAGTGACTGATGGTCATCACGCCTGTTGGCTGGGGAGGCTGTGGTCACTGCTGAAATGTGGCCCCCTCACTCATGAAGAGCAGGATATATGGGGGAAAAATGCACGGTGAGAGAAGGTCATGAGAGAAGGTCACCCTGTGGGGCTCCCAGGAAAGGATGGTTGGACCCCTGAGCTGGGAATGGACCAGGCAGTGTGGGTCTCTCCTCGGGAGTTGATGTCTGATTGAGCCTGGGCTTCTAATACTGGAGGGAAAAGGGCCAAAAGATCCAGAGCAGGAGATACTCTTTGGAGTGGCAGTAGTTTAGTCCAGTGTGTCTATAAGACCCCGTGATGATCAGGGTCTGGAGATGCCCTGTGTTGCTGCAGGCTGGAGCTAGAGGTCTGGCACAGGTTGAAACCTTTAAAGGTTTCATTAGGGGCATCTGCTTTTCCCAGAGTGAAAGCTTGCTTTGCTTTCAAGGACCAGCACCAAAACTTGTTTGGTCCATAGAGGAAGTTGCACGGAGGACCAGGGAAGCACCTCTGCAGTTTTCCAAGGGAAGGAGTTATAAAATGTGCCGGTAAACCCTGTGAGGAGCTTTCGGAGAGGAGTGCAGCCACACGGGTTAGCACAGACAGTCCTGGCTTGCACCCGGTCCTGTCCCAACCCTGCTCTGAGCAGAGGTGGCCTCCTGAGACCCTGTGCAACAGGAGTGCTGGATTTCCATATGATCTGGGTGCTTTAGCAGCACCTTTTCCTAGAAATGGTCTGTAAGGGCCCTTAGGTTAGTCTGGTTAGCCTGGGCCTGTGCGCTGTCAGTAAGGTAAAATGCCAGTGTGCCTTTCCTTGCTGACACCGGTGCCAACCTCTCGTGGCACAGACGTGCAGCGCGTGGTGCAGGTTCACCAGCAGCGCTTCGTCATCGCTGCAGTTTCCCTGCTAAGGGACCATGCAGATTTCTGCTCCGTAAAGGAACATTTTAATGTCCTAAGCTCTGCGTAATCTCTCCACGTAGCTGGTGCTTACTCACTCACCCCTGCGCCGGCTCCCACTGAGCCTGGTGATCCAGTGTGGGTTGGAGCTGCCTGGCTTCATTTCCCCTCAGAGTCAGGCGCATCTCATGCAAATCATTTGCACAGGCCCTCTAATTTCTGAGAAGTGTGAGAAAGCCATCAAACGCTCTCTGTATTTATTTGCAAACACTATTAACCATTTCCTGTTCCAGCTGCTCTTGCTTGCCGCCTGATTCAGACCCACGCATGTGAATTCGGTTAGAAAGTTGTGGTGGGGCATTGCAGGCCCGTGGGTTTCTCTTCCTTGGCATGTTTTTGTTTTTATTTTATTTTATTTATTACATTCCCTTGCTCACATGGGATCCTTTTTTTCTTTCCCAGGGGGTTCAAGGTCATATAGGTCTAGGCTTCAGCTCTCTACAACCAAGGTTTGGTCACTGTATTCTTCATTAAATTATCTCTGGATAATTTAAAGCCATTTCAGTGTGTGGCCTTATACCCAAACAGGGTGCCGTCCCCTGTGGCACCTTTCTGGCCTTGGGCTGGCACCTTGCTGCCCTTGCTTGTGTTTTTTGCTTTGTAGCTAGCAGAGTTGCTGGCCGTCCTGGGGCAGCTCCTTTTGGCCAAAAAGGGACTTTCTGTGCTGAAATAAAACAGGCTGAAATGTGCTTGATGAAGTTCTTGTTTCTTAGCTTTGAGTAACAAACTGAGTTTTTTGCTTCGTCCTCTTTTTTCCTGCCTTTTTAGCCCTTCTCCTTCAGTGCTCGAGTGGAAAAGGGCTCAGGAGAGGGACTGCCCCATGCAGTCAGCCATATTCCATCTCTAAGACAGAGAAAGTGTGTTTGTTTTGAAGCATCAGAAGGTCTTTTTAAGTTTGAACGTTTCCTCTCTTTCCATGGCATCCTGTTCTCGCTGCCTGGCCCTTGCCCTGTCCCCACTTAGCCCCATGGCACTGCCTCCCTGCCGCTGTCACTGCATTTCAGCCTCAGCACCGGGCCCTTGCTAGGGGCAGGATTTTCACACCGCCTCTTTTCAGTGAGCCAAGTTCCAGCTGCTTCAAATGACCCCGTAGGTTTGGCCAAAACGTGCAGTCCCCTTGGCAGAGGCTGAACAGGATTCAGCAGCACAAGTGGGGAGTGTTACAGGAGCGCAGGGTTGCGACCTGCCCTTTTCAAGCCCCTTAAAGATGTGCTCATTCCTCACCCTCGTGCTTGGGGACCACGTATTGAAGAGCATGGCGGGATCTCCTTGCGTGGGATCCTGAGCCCCAAGGCCTTGGGCTGCTTTCCTTTGGAGCAGGGAGCTGTGTGCGCTCGGCCGGCCGCTCAGCCCCCCCGAGGCGTGGGGCTGTGGCGGCATCGGGGCCGGGTGCGCGGTGCCAGTGGTCACAGCGCCGCGGTGGCACCCAGAACGACATGGTGCCGCTCTGTTGCCACCCAGGGCCACACATGGCATCTCGCTTGCCCTTGCAGCTGCCCTCGCTTCGGGGCGGCGAGGTTGATCTCTTCTTCCCTGTTGTTCATTCTCAAGCAAGAAGGAGGGAAAAGCGTTCAGCCCTTGCAGCAGGGCCGGCTTTCCGTCAGCACTGCTGGAGAGCTCCCTGCTCGCCCGCGCCTGCGGGTTCTCCTGAGGGTGCCGAGCTCCATGTGCTCTCCCGTGCTTCCCGGGCTTGGGGCTTAGACTGGATGATCTCTAGAGGTCCCCTCCAACCCTAAAGATTCTGTGATTCCTGGCCACGCGGCCTCATCCTGTGCCCACAGCCACCCGGCTCCTCTGTGGCCAGTGCCGCTTGGCTGCACCGCGCTCACGTTACCCGTGTCACTGGGGTTACTTAGCCCTGTTTCTGGTAGGCATCTGCGAGGAGAAGCCTCCTTGGGATGAGCCCTCTCCTCTCCTCTCCTCTCCTCTCCTCTCCTCTCCTCTCCTCTCCTCTCCTC
>PTEX01000002.1:11250002-11296709 GCA_003342815.1 Eudromia elegans
CCCTCTCCTCTCCTCTCCTCTCCTCTCCTCTCCTCTCCTCGAGAGAGGCAAGGCCAGAACACCAGATGAGATTGTAAAAGAGGATGGGACCGGTTGATCTGTGACCCCAGACTCCGAGCCCTGCCCGCTCTGGCTCAGAAATCTCTCTCCTCGGCCACCCTTCCTGGGGGGCTGCATCCTTGTCCACTGTCCTGCCACTGCCATGTCAGAAACTGAGACGTGACCCAGCCCCGGCCATGCAGCCCATTTCTGAAACCCTGGAAAATAGTGAAATCATCATGAGAAGAGCGTTTTTCACCCCAGTTATTAATTTTCCCCTGACACTTTCCGAAACTGCCGTGTTCACAAGCAGCGGGAGGGGGCAGTGAATCACACGGTGTCACTGCTGCTCGTTTCCTAGGGGGACATTAGTCAGGCAGGTGAACAGCAAACATCGCCGTGGAGAAACTAAGGCGTCTGCTGTGCGGGTCACTCCACGGTCCCCTTGTTCCAGGCACTCACCCCTGCTCTCTGCAAGGCTAATGCAGAAACCGGCCAAGAGCGGCCAAGCGTCCATCTCTGCGGGTCTCCCATCCCTTTTACCTCCCTCGGTTCCCTGTGCCCTGCTGGTCGCCCTGCTCCCCTTTTCCATGCACGTTGTGGTGGGAGCAGCCTTGCAGCCAGCCCGCAGCCCCGTGTGCCCTGTCCCCCCATCCCCAGAGGAAGCAGCAGCGCGAGCTCCGTGAAGCGCCCGCGGCAAAGGCACCTGCCGGGCCCCTCGGCTCGCTCGGGTTCGCTTGGGTTGGGTTCGTGCGCGCTGGGAGGCTGCGTGGGAAGGGGCTGGCGCGGGGAGGGGAAGGGGCCAGGCCCGGCTCAGCGGAGGAGGAGGAAGCAGGCGGGAGGCGCGAGGGTTTCCCTCGGGGCAGAGATGGGCACGTTTCATTTCCACCCCACGCCGCGCTCACGGCAGGGCCGGCGAGCTCCGCGGGGCCACGCGGGCACCGAGGGGGCGCGGGACGGGCTGCGCGGTGCCTGCCCGGCGCAGGGGACCGCATGGCTCTCGGGGCAGCGAGGACGGCGCGGGGCCGCGCGGACGCTGCCCGGGCTGCGCTCTGCACTGTCCTGCTCTGCTGCAGCCCCGTCCTGGTGGGCTCCCAGCTGGGTAGGTACGCGGGGCGCGTGCGAGAATGTGGCGCCTGTGCCGTTGGCGCCGGTGGAAAACGCTCGTGGGCTGGGAGCTTTGTAGTAAAAATAGCTCCGGCACCGAGAAGGCAGAAAACACGGAGCTTACGGGTCCGCTCGGCTGCGGCAGGGGAAACGGTGACGCGCTGAGCGTTACAGCGCCGGTTACAAGGAGGGAGCCGAGGGCAGCGCCCGAGCTGACGCTCGGCCCACGGTGTCAGCAGGTCCCCCGCGGGGACACTGCCGCAGGTGGGGTTTGGCACCAAGGCCCCAGGCTGAAGGTCTGCGTTTGGCAGGAATCTGCAGGGCTCTGATGCTCCCAGTTTCGGGCTGCACCCTCAGGCTCTGCCTCATGGTTTGAGCTTCACCCTAACAGGTCTGGGGTCCTGCACGTGCGTTTCTGCGTGGGGTGGTTTGGGGAGAGGAGGGAGGCCGTGCTGGAGAGCCAGGGATGTGTGATGAGGATCCCCGACGAAACCCCTGCACGAGCAGCCCGGCCCCAGCGCACACGTTCCCGCTTATCTCAGAGCTTGCCTTGTTTCGTGCCACTGCTTTTCTCTGCTCCGATCAGAGGCAAGGCTGAAAGTCCCTCCACGGTCCTTTCGACACACGTTATCTCCAGGCAGGACAAGCTGTAGGTCTGGTGCTAGAAAGAGGCAGGGAAACGCTGAAAAACAACCTCTGCTTAAGAGGTTCATTCATTGCTGACAGCTGCCCTCGGTAGGAAGCGGAGACCTGAACCAGCTGAATATTTCCTGTTAAAGACTGAAAACTCAGAGCTCTGAGAAAATTAAAACTCTCAGGCACTGCCACAGCAAATGTCTGATGGGAACCTGGGGCAGTGCCCCTGCTCCTTCTTCCTTCTTTAAGTTCTTCATCCTTTCTCAGGCCAGTTTTCCATCTAACCCCGCATCCACTGAAGCAACTGTACCGAATCTGTGTGAAATTAATGCTCCTAAGGGAGTGTTAGTGTTGAAGGAACTGCCGAAGGAACGGGAGGGACTTCACGGTGCTGCCTGCGAGAACAGGGGCTGGAGTCAGTGGCGAACTCTGAGAGGGGCACGCAGGTTTTCCAGGGCAGGGACTTTTCAGCACTTGGCTGGCTTGGATGTGATGCTTGGCCAGATAACCCATGTGAGCAGCGATTCCTCCTCTCCTTTTTATTGCTCCAAACAGAAGTTAATACGAGAGCTACTGCTGGCTCGGGTTGCTCGTGCCTGCGTGTTGCACGCTTGAGCAGCTTGGACAACTAAAGCAAGGGCTGGACAGAGAGAGGGACGGGCCCGCTCATAGTTGATAAGCTCATTATTGATAATTACTGCTAATTTGGGGCTTGCTGAGGAACAGAAACAGGAGTGGGAACCATCCTGAGTCTGAAGCTTTGGCTTTGCTCGGGAGGTGGTGGAGGGCACCTGGTTAATGTTCATGGTGTCCCTGCCGCCCATGGTAGCGCATCAGGGAAGGGGACAAGTGGCTGAAGGGAACGGCGTCACCAGCGCCAGGTCACTCTGCCCTGCCTGCTGATGCGACGCTGGGCATGGCAGGACATGGGGACCAAGGCGGCGCCCGCCGCTTCGCTCCCCATGGGGAGCGCTGGGCTGTGGAGGGAGCTGGCGCGCTGGGCCGGGCGCCAGGCGGGCGCCCTGCCGGGGGCTTGTTCCCCTCGCCTTCGGAGGTGACATCAGCTGGGGGCGGGATGACTCACGCATAGAGCGTAGATTTAATAATAATAATACAACCCCCGACGTTTGTTTTCCCTGACGGAAGCGCTTCTGGGGGTGCTGGATGCTACAAACTAGCCAGGTTTGGCTGCCTGTCCTTGGCCAACCGCAGCGAGCTGGGCACACTGAGAATGGCATGGGCCTGGGCTCACACGTGCTCATGAGCAGATTTTATAAATTTCCTTGGTGGTCCCGAGGAGCAGAGGATGAAGGAGCTGAGAATTGCTAAGAAACGCATGGAGCTTTTGACATAAAAGCCAGAAGCACGATGGGTTGGCAGAGTCCTGGGCCTGGAAGCCCAGTCTACCCGTCAGTGGGTGCACTAGCAGGGGCAATAGTGGGGTCTCACTGCCTCTTTGTGACTCTGGTGCTCACAGGGGGACAAGGCTGCTTCTGGGGGCCGTGGCAGCCTGGATGCCCGCTGTAACAACCCCCTTCCCCTGCTCCTTCTCTCTCAAACAGTGACTCTCTTCCCAGCCATGTTGACTCTCCCTGCAGGTGGCTCAGCCACCTTCTTCTGCAACGTCTCCATGGAGAGTATCTCTGGCTTCGAGTACAGCCTCAACTGGTACAAGGAGACCAACCACAGCCAGCCCCAAAAAATCGCTGAGATCAGCCGTAACAGCCCCAACATGAAGACTGCGAAATACCTGCTCACAAACCACACTCCTGCCTTCAAGATTGAGATCTTGAACCTTCACCAGAACGACTCAGGCTCCTACTACTGTGGGCTGATCGCCTTCTTCCAATCCAATAAAGTGATTGAGAGCAACCGGTCCCAACTGGTGGTCACAGGTCAGCCTGGGGGGCTGGGCAGCTGGGGACAGACTGACTGTGTCACCCCCAAGTGCTCCCATGCAGGGCTTAGCTGTGTGCGGGAGCGTTGGGGACTTCTCTGTCGTTTGCCTGGGACAAGACCTGTGTGATGGGCTGTGATGAGCACGGGGCCTTGCATATGTTGTCCATGGAGCAAAGCCTTCCCCTTGCACTGCTCCTCGCTCTGGGCAATGCCTGCCTGGGCATGGTGGCTCTGCTACTTGTGCAGTGTACATCCATGGATGTACATGGAAGTGGGGAATTAGGGGAGTAGGAGGGGATCTCCACACTCCCCATGCTGGGGATTGTTTTTCCTCGTATATTCAGCTGGAGGGGACAGAGAAACCCACGTTTGGTGCAATATGTGGCTATCAGCTGCAATGCAGGCTCCTATGGCAGGCTGGCACGCAGGGAGAGATACCCAGCAGGGCCCCAGCTGGGGAGGGAGCTGTCAGGCCAGGGGACATCACTGCTCTTCCCCTCTCCTTTGTGTGCGTGATCCTGGTCTGGAGACACCCAGCATTTCCCTCCCCTTTGGCCCTGTGGCTGGAGATCTCCCTCCTCTTGGAGCTACTTTCCAGTGATGCTCTGGGGAGCAGCATGCCCTCATTGAAAGGAGGCAGGAGACTCATGCAGGGAGCTGCCCTCACCCGTGAACAGCTCCTTGGTTTTGGGAGCGAGAGTCTTGTCTGCCGGGGAGATGTCTGTCCTCGAGCAGCAGCGCGTGTGCAGAGGTGGTTCTTCTGACACAGGGCCCAGGAGGGACGTGGTTTGCCAGCCCCCTGGCTCAGGAGGCATCGGTCTCCGTGCCGAACTGCTGCCCCCTTGTTTGGCACCTTGGAGGCTTAGGGGCTCCAAGTGGCCTTTTGCAAAAGAGAAACTGCTGGGGCAGTTCTTCTGTGACCAGTCCTTTAATGGGGAGACCCCAGGGCATTACCCTCTTACATCTCTTACATTTCACATAAACTTTAGAGGTCACTTCATACTCCTGACATTTTCTCTCCTTTCCTTTTTTTTTTTTTTTTTTTTTTTTTTTTTTTTGATGGCTATTTTAGAAGCTCCTGAGAAAAAAAATGCCACCGATGAGCCTCACATTGACGACGGCAACACCCCAGATTACACCAAGGCTGTGCTCATGGGCATCCTGTTGCTGGCCGGTGCCGTTGTGCTCTTCATCTTTGGCTACCTCACTGTCACGTACAGGAGAGGAAGTATGAATACACAGGGGACCTTGCTCTGGGGACACTGCTATTGCCTGGGGCTCTGTGGGGGACCTTCCTGGGGATGCTCATCCAGCATATCCCCCTCGGAGTTCCCTGGGATTGCAGAGGAGGGTGCTGGGGTCCTCTTGGGCCTGAGGGCTTATGGATCATGTGAGGACGGGCCATCCATCTCTGCCATCCCAGAGGAGGAGTAGGGTGGTTTGGGTCCTGCTCACCCATGCATTTTGCATGTGTTCCTGGGGGGGCCTCGTTCTGTCTCCCTGCCTCAGTGCCGAGGACATGTCCTTGATGTGGCAGTTATGGGGTCTAGTGCTCTCAGAGGACAAGTGGGGATTGGGTCAGTCCCAGGCGGGAATGCAAATGCTGTCTTGGCACTGAAGCACCTTCTAACACAATGTGTTGTTTTGCAGATGTGAAAAAAACACCAAGTGAAAACACACCAACGGTGAGTTAGCACTGTCTGACACCCTGATCTGCTGTGGGGGAGTGTCATGGCACTGGGGTGCGGGAGGGCAGGGTGCCGAGCCTCCCTTTATCAGACCTTCACACATTGCTCACATCTCATATTTTCCCTGATGTTACTTGATTTTTTTCCTGCACAGTTACAACTGTTTTTCTGCACCTGCAGCACAGCCCCCATCACAAAATCAAAACAGCCTGACGTAGAACAGGATCTCTGGCAAAGATACGTCAAAGATAGCCCTGCTCCAAGCAAGGCTATCTGATGTTAGATAGGGTTGCCCTAGGCAATGGGTGTGGGGGCATTTTTTTCCCCTCATACATTCAGCTGGAATTTCCTCTGTTCCAATTTGTGCCCGCTCCCTCTCATCCTTTTGCTGGGTGCCACAGCAGTGAGTCCGGCTCCACCTCTCTGCTTCCATTAGGAAGGTGAAAGAGGCAGCATGATCCCAGGTCTGGACTCCCCTCGTGCACTCTGTGCTCCACTCCTGGCTGCTCAGAGTCCAACAGAAGTAGAGAAAGGGCTTCTTGCTCGTTACTTCCTTCAAAGGCTGGGCAGGAAGGGAGTCAGCCCATGTACTGGCATCCCCCGGCACACAGGTCACGGGCAGCTCTGAGCCATACACGGCCCCAGCAGCGGCCTCAAATCTTGAAGCTCGTAGCCTGGAAAATGTCCCCCCATGTCCGTCCTACTGCTCTCCATCTGTCTTGCCCTCCTGCTGACATGCTACCGAGGCGGTGATGGCAATTGCTGTGAAAGGGGTTGTGCTGGGGTTGAATAGGACCTCTAGGTGGAGAAACCACTCCTGATGTAGTTCCCTTGCTCTGCAGAAAGAGGAGAACCCACCCGTGGTGTCTGTGTCCACTGTGGACTACGGGGTGTTGGAGTTTCAGAGGGACCAGCACACGCAGGCAGCCCCTGAGATGCAGCCTGCTGACCAGACTGAATATGCCACCATCATCTTCCCAGAGGAGAAACCAGTTACGCCGGAGCGAGGAAAGAAAAAACAGAACCAGAGAGGTGGCCAGGTACAGCTACAGCCCTGCTGAGAGGCTGGGATCCCACAGGGCACCTTCTCCCGTCCTTGTGCTGCAACAGCCTCCCCAAAGACACCCTGGCATGAGGGTCCTGCACTGCTGGCCTGGTCAGGCAGTTACCTGTGAGCCCTGCAACTCTCCAGACGGGCACAGCTCCCCACGTCCTCATGCTCCAAACACAGCTTGCAGCCAGTGAAAACCAGCATGCAGGGACTGGGGTGACAGAGGTACCTGCTGCTCCCTCTCAGGCACAGCAGGCACCGTGGCCATGGGATGGGTGCAAGTGAGTGAGGAAAAGCCCCTGCCAACTCATACTGCTCGGATCCAAAGACCATGTAGGGCAGGGGGGTCCAGATAGGAGCACAATGGCGATGCTGACAGGTGTCTGCTCTGAATCCTACACTGAAGATCATGTGTTGCCCTTGGTTTTCTGCCTCCACTCACCACGCGCTCCCAGGGCTCGTGGGAGCAGCCACGTTGCTTCCTTTGCCTGGGTCCACATCTAATGGCAACACAAGATTTGGGGATCAAAATGCCTCTGAGTGCCCAGAGGCATGAGCTGAAGTGACTCCTAGGGAGCTGCACTGACACAGTTGCTCCTACCAGCCAGCGGGAGCCTGGACTTGCCCGCGCAGAAGAAAGTGGCCCTTGCCACGCTGCACTGTGGACTTCTGCAGCGCCGGGACAGAGACTTCCTGATGCAGACCTGTCTAGAAAGACCTGTGGGAAAGAGACAGTTGGTTTTCCATGTCTTTCCAGGCAGCTTCCTCCTCTGGTGGAGGGCAAATCTGCCCGTCTATCCATGGGAGGAAGGGAGCCAGCCCCAGGATGGTGATGCTCTTCCTTGCAGAGCCCTGCATGCGCCCGGCACCACCTGGGAGTCACTCGTGGTGGCTGCCAGCCCCCATGAGAGGGGGATCCAGCCCAGGTGGGGATGAATAAAGGATTTCACGTCCGGGGTGTTTGTTGACTTGTGATGGCAAATGCGTGGGCAGGCAAATAACGACTCTCGGCAGCGTTGAGCCGAGAGCCGGGAGGCAGCAGTGTCTGTTGTGGTTCCCGGGCCTCTGCGTATGATACACAAGCTGCTCTTCTATGAAGCTACTCTTAATAATTTAGAGAATAAGCTGCTCTTTTTCTCTCACCCCTATCTAGGCAGAAGGATATGTGGTCCCAGCTGGCTCTGGGTGCAGACAGACACAGACTAGACCTCTCTTTCAGGGCTTATATCAGGGGGTTCACTCATCCTGCCTGGGGACAAATGTCCCTAGCTTGCCTAATGGCCTTGCTGCCATCACACATGGCTAATCACATAGTCCTGTGCTGAGAGGGCCCTTGTCATGTGCCACTTCGTTCTTGCTTCTAATTTCCTTTTCCCAAAAACGAAAATAGAAAGAATAAATAGCTGCTAGAGACTGGAGATACCCTAAGAAAAAGTGGTTTTGGAGGCAGCAGAGACCTACCAGGGAGATGACAAAACCATGCCGAAATAAGCAATAATCACTTGCACTTTACAGCTTGATAGCACTGTCAGCAAGTTTCTTTTTTGCCTCACCTCAGACTAAAACTGGCACAGCCACGAGAGCCAGCTCACGCATTAGAGGGAGACGCAAGGCGAGATGAGCGCCAGAATCTCTCCCCTGTGAGGCTGTGAAGTCTCCAGTTTCAAGGTTTGACAGCTTATGTAGGACAAACATCCATCAGGAATGACTTACATCTTTCCTTAGGACAAGGCAGTATACTTGGTGGCATCTTGCAGACTTCTGTGCCTGTCAAAACTTCCAATAGCCATCTCCAGTAGTGCCATAACTCGTGTAATGTTACTTGTGTCAAAAGCTGCCTAGTGGCTCAGCCCCAAACAGCTATCCCAACCGTTCTGCTAAAAATCCTCTGCTTTGCTTTTAATAGCCAGCTGGGTCAGATTTGCCTCGTTCATCAGAAAAGCCAAAGCAGAAGAGAGCCGCAGCGAGTGAGAAGTGGGAACTCAGTCAGCAGTTTTGTTTTTGGCTTTCCCGTAAGACACGACGCACGCAAGAGGTGGGCCCTGCTTCACTTTTTCCATCCTGCCTCCTGGGCAGCGAAAGAAATCGGAGATATTGGGTGTGCTGGGTGCGCGGCTGCCGTTTGCTCAGCGTGTTTGCTACACCCCAGCTACAGCTGCAGCTCCTTCTCCTTGTGGCAAACGGTGGCCTGCAGTTGCCTGGAGGGTCCCAAGCCAGCTGGCAGGGCTGGGGCATGGCAAAAGCAGCCCTACCTGTCATCAGAAGTGGTTGAACATCTGCCCCATGGCTGTGCCTGTGTCTTCAGACCACCCAGCAGCTTGGCTGAAATTCTGCTCTTTTAGCTGTTGCCAGGGTGAGCTCCACTTAGGATGCAGATTTCAGATCCCTAACTGAGCATCCCTAGACCGAGCAGTGGGGTCAGCATCTCCATCCCAGCATCCTGCTCTGGGCTGGGGAGCACGTGAACATGCAAGCCTGGAGCAGCAACTCCCATTTCTGACTCTCCCTCCAGTCTGGCAATGGTATCTGTTCAGACTTTAGACTAAAATCCTCCTGCTCTGTGCCTTTGCCCATCTCCGCACCCCTACTACCTGGCAGGGTAATATTTGTACCATTGGCAGCATTACATCCCTTTTCTCTCAAATTAAGCAGGGATCTGAGCATCTCATTTCCACCTATGATGCTAAGGTGCAGTTAACATGAGGTCTTCTAGGGGGCTGAGACAGCACCCTCCAAGGCTGGTGCTCTTCAACTGCTTTGGATTTCACAGCCTACACCAAGAAGCAGCTGGGCTGGGTGAACCTGAGGGCAGTAGGGATCAGGAAACAGCAGATTCTGGTTTTTCTGCCTCGACTGCTTTGCAGTGCTCTGGAGGGCCTGGACTCACCCCATGTGGACGGCACCATTTTGGAGGACTTTGGTTTAGGCTGAGGAGAGGAGGTCTGTTGCAGAGAAAATACCCTACTTTTCCAGCTATGGCTTTGACCTTGCTTCAGCAGCACCACAGCTGCCGGGACTAATCCAAATATGTAAAAACAACTGTCTATAGGAAGATTAAGAGCAGGGCCTGAGTCTGTTCCTTAGCATCCCATTTTGGAAAAGCTAGGCTAATGGCAGTGCAAATGTGAGAAGAATGAGCTCCTGTAAAATCAAATAGCATCTGGACCTGACTGTTCCTTGCTCTCACACACAAACACAGCTGCACTCACCTACCCACATTGATGCATGGGGTCAACCTTTGGTCAACCCTGGCCACTCTGCCCACTTGCTGCAAAACTGAAGCTCTTTCAAGTGCACGAGTGGCTGGTGTGCCACCAAGGTGGTGGCTGTGGTCGCTAAAGCTGCTCTCCATTTCCTGTGTACTCTGGTCTGTCAGTTACAGCAACCGCTTCCAACCACAGATACCCCTCAGCTCCCCTAATGAGTGGAACGTCTGCCACTGATACTGGCACCAAAATTGCTTTGTCAGCTTCCAGACTCCTGTGACCAAGTGTCAGCTGGGGTCTCCACTTTGGGAAGAGCAGAATTTGCTGACAGCCCCCAATCCAGTCCTACAACAGGGTCTTGCATACCAGGAGATAATCAGGTCCTCCTGGGAGACTTCAGAGATCCTCAGCCTGGTTTCCATGAGCACCTGCATGAAGTTCAATATGCAACTTTGGTTTGCCTTAGACATGAGTAAATAGAAACCTCAATGCACAAGCTTAGGAACCAGCTTAGCCCTTAGCAAGGAGCTGTATCTCTTTATATACACCAGAGCTTGATTAAAGATGATTTGGTACACCAGTGGGCAATCATTTCTTAAAGAAACCTCAGCCCAAATGTCGGAGTTGAGAGAACTAGGCAGGAGAATGAATTTTTCTTCTGCTGCTTGCAACAGGTCCTTTGAGGAGAACTGCACCATGAAATTGTGAAGTGCATTTTTCTGCAAAATCAGACATTGCACATGGCTGGAGGAGAATGGCCAGTAGGGTCGTGATTGACGACACCATCCTGCTCATTTTCAAGAGAACATACTGGGAGTAGCCTTCTCATGAGAGGCTGGCAGGTTTTGGAGCTGAGTCTTGGATTTAGTGAGGCTTGACTGGAGGATGCTTCAGATTTACGGGTGATCTCTGAGTGGGACTGCTCTGTCAGATGTCTTAGGATGGAAGCATTTCTATGTCCTTGTCCCACCGGGATAGTGGCTGTTGGGCTTTAGGCACCTGTTGAGAGTACACTGGCATGCACCCTTGTTTGGTGTTGGTGGGAGGGTAGAGCTCACAGGGGTAGGTGCCACGCTTGTAAACAGTCGGTCTGCACAGTCCTGGGGTTTCCTGACCTGTCCAGACCCATTGCATTTCCCCCATCCTTTCCCACAGGGAGCCTTGCCCTCCTGCCTTTCACCTAGCATATTGTAGGCTTGCAGAACGTTTCCATTTCCTCCCGCGAGCCTCATTTTGCTTTCTCTAGTTTTGCTTTGAGTTGGCTCCATAGTTTCTCATTCTCTCTCTTCCTGCCTTTGGCAGGATCTGCTGTTTGAAGAGGGAACCAGCCAGGTGGGACTTGTACTGGGGATCCTCTCACTCCTGGCCTCACTGAAGGTCTTGCTATGAAGACAGTCCTGTCTGGAAAGGACTTGATGGCCACTGCTTGTCCCTAAGAGATGTGGGAATCACTGTTGGACAACAAGATTTATCATGGATAATGGCAGGCTTGCAGGAGAAGACAGGGGTGCAGAGAGCTGGGGCAGGATGGTGGCCTGTGAGGACAAGGACACCCAGATCACCCTCTACTTCAAGGAAAGGAAAAAATAAAAAGAGGACCTATGACTTGATAATTCTATGATGAGGATTCTATGATTCTATGACCTGTGAAGTTATAGATGAGCTAGGCTGCCATTAGTGCCTGGAGAACCACTGGAAAAGATAGCAAGACACCAAATCAGTAAACATAGAGAGGCAGCATTGAGGCTGAGAACTCAGATGTAGCAGGAACAAATAGTGTCCAATCAACCTAAATTCTTTTTCACTAGAGTGACTGTCTGGGTAATGCAGGGAAACCAGCAGCAATACTACCTTCATGCAGCCTTACATGACATTCTCATAAACAAATCAGAAAACTGGAAATTCTCACACTGTGGGTGGATGGCTACCTATTGAACCATGTCCCAGGAACGGCTGCAGGCTTGCAGGCAGATACTTCATGTTGAGTTTCTCTGGGAAAAGGAAATGCATAACTCAAATGAAGGCAAAAAGCAATTTAGGAAGAGTGTGGGGCCTTCTGGGAAAAGGCCCTTAATCCCCACAATGAGCTGCAAAAAGTAGCAAATACATCCCTTTCCCTGAAGAAATTCCATAAAGACAAGCACAAAGCCTTCGTGCTAGCGAAAAAAAATGCGTGGAGCCAGACCAGGGTATCACTGGCACTGGGCAGGCTCTGAAAGGTCATGGCAGTGGGACACAGAGAGGTGCTGGTGCCCAGTGTTGGTGGGGCGTCACTCACGGCCCAAGGTCCTGGCTGTACGTCGGCTTCTCCCGTCCTGAGCAGTCCCCGGGCAGCTGTGTCTCTGCCAGGGACCCCAGCAGGGTCCTTGTCAGCAACGTGGGAACTTCACCTCCGGTGTCTGAGCTCGAAACCTTCCTCATAGTGCCCGACTGGCTCATGCAGGGGTGTAGGTTGAGGTCACAAATAATTTTAGGGGATGTGAAAGTGCCAGGGAAATTACCACTGGGGCTCTTCGCCTCCTTCAAGCACCGCTCCGCACCCAGAGGAGGAGTCACTGTCAGAGCACAGGATGGAGGGGATCAGCGGACTCCATCCTTGCACCGGGACAGGGACAAGGGTTGTCGCGGGTCCCCAGGGAGGCCAGGCCACGTGGGCAGCCACAGGAGCGCTTGTCTTGCCAAGGCGAGCGCTGGCGCCGCGCCGTCAGGAGTGCGCCGAGTGGAACGGGACGTCAGAGCCCTTTCATCAATGTGGGCGGCTCTGGGAAAGTCCCTTCGGTGACAGCAAATCACAGGCTTTGACAGAGGCAGCGGCGCCGGCTCCTTCTCAGAGATGACTCCAGGGACCCAGCGCAGCCCGAGTCACGCTCTGAGTCGTGTTCCCATGACGTTGCAGGGCGCCGATTTCCACGGCAGCCCGCTCGCTCTCGGCGGCGCTCAGCTCCACGCCATGGGTCCTCCAGATGAAGCCAGCGGTTTGTCTGAGAGAAGCGCTGCTTCCCCAAGGCCCTCCGCTGAATTACAGCTCCAGGTGTTTCATACAGACATCTCTACCACTGAAGTAAATGAGGGAATTTAAAACCTCTTGATCTTCCTTGATTCAGCCCCTCCAGCGTAAATCTCACCCACCAGAACACGGAGGTCCAAGGAGAAGGGCAGATGCCATAGCACAAGTGGTTCCATTCCAGTCACACTATGCCTAGTGGCTCTCCTACCCCAGCCCCCGGGGTGTAGCAGGCAGAGGATGCTAGTTATGAAGATGATCCGGCAGCACTGAGGACTGTATTTGCCATTCCGGCAGGAGCAAATATCAAAGGCTCCCTGCCCACCTGCAGTGCTTGTCTCTGCTCTCAGGGGCTGCAGGGCACCAGATGTGGCTGGTGCTGTTTGACACCTCGTTGCCACCGCTGCTGCCAGGAGCCCCTGTTCCCCTCCCCAGAGGTGCCAGGCACTGCGGCGCTGGGTTCGTCCTCACCTCCCCCTGCCCATGGACACAGTATGGGCAGGTGACATCCCTTTCTGGCTCTGGTTTTAGCTGAGCTGAAATATATGAGTCAGAGCCGACTCTGAATCTGTGGGATGCTCTTTCTTAACCGAAGCCCTTGAGCGTCATGCCTGGACCAGCTGCAGCATGGGGGCCACCGCTGTTCTCACTCGCAGCCACATAAAAATCAGGCTGAGCTTTGACTGCTGGGTGGACAATTTTTAGTCCTTTTCTTTCTTTATTTTTTATTTCTTTTTCTGCTTCAGGGTCTGAAATGCATCTGCCTGCCTTGAAATTCTTGGCTGTCTGTGGCCGCCCTCTGTCCTTAACAACTTCAGGCTATAGTTATGCCATTAAATTATACTCAACCTATACGTGTCCAACTCCTCACCAGCAGAGACGTAGGCACCCACTGCCCCTAGCTGTTCCCTGGCACTGTTTAACTCACTAATTGCTGGTGGCCTCAGCAGGTCTCATTCCCCTCAGCAACGGCTGCTGCAGGGGCCAAGCTCTGGCTTGGGGTCACCTGGGCTTTAGGCCTACGGGACAAGCTTTAATGACTGCCATGGGGATATGCTGCATTTAGTCAATGTGAAATGCCTTCAGTCTGATTCTCAGATCCTTCTGCCTTATTTAAACAGATGTCTGTTACACTGCAGGATTTATTATCCTACAGTCTATAAATTAAATCCTTCTGGCTTCTGGGAGCTGGAGTG
Organism: Eudromia elegans; assembly: GCA_003342815.1. NCBI lineage: Eukaryota > Metazoa > Chordata > Aves > Tinamiformes > Tinamidae > Eudromia > Eudromia elegans. The sequence goes on from PTEX01000002.1 coordinate 11,263,829, forward strand.
GAACTCCGGGGTGGGAACTTGCTGCTCCAGGAGCCTGACCCAAAGAGCTGTGATTTCTTTCCATGGTGGCTTCACCCTCAACAGCCACCTGACCCATCTCCTCGGAGGCAGGGCAGGTTCCACCCTGCCAGGAAACAGGGTGATCTGGCAGGGTTCATAGCGACTCTGTGCACTGGATGGTCTCCTCCAAAGCATGTGGGGCTTGGGAAGGCCTTGCCTTTGCTTCGGGGGACATTCTGCCTGTCCGGCACCTGATGCTGTGTCAGCAGGGCCTGTCGGTGCAGGAATCAGGACAGGGCACTGCTGTGCACATGGGGGCAAAGGTTCCCCTTCACAAGCACAGCTTGACTTTAAGCCATGAGGGAGCAAAAGTCCAGGAAACGAAAGTTACATGCAGAAGCACCTAGAAGCTGCATGCTTGACCCCAGTCTAGGATCCTTTGGTGGACCCTCATCTCTGCCACTCCTTTATCTTCAGGAGAGACTATGAACAGCTGGCAGAACATTTTTGTGGAGAAGCTGAAGAAAAAGCATATAACAGAGCCATGGAAGCTTCTGGAGGACAACACCATCCAGGCGAACGTCCTCAAGCCTCGCTGGACAGAGCATGTGCAGCACTCTGCGTCTGGGAGGTAGGAGACGGGCTGGGGACCGGCTGACCGGGCTGGCGGATCCGTTCCCCTTGAGCACGGGCTCAGCAGCAGAGGAGCCGCCTTTGCCTCTCTCCGTGTTAGTTTATAGGAAGTGAAAGGAACAGTTTGGATATGGGGGAGGACAGGAGGGGCATTCCCACCTCATTCCAAACTCGGAGGGCTCATTTCCGAACTGAAGGAAAACGTGGTAATCGGAGGGGAGGAGCATGAGGCATCTCCAACAGGCTGAAACACAGCTGGCATATGGCCAGAGCTGCCTCTTGTTCATTCTGAGACACAGAGGGTTCCTCCAGCAGGCCAAAGGAGCAAAACCCCATAGCAGACCAATTAATGGATTTCTCTTCCCTTTGCACCTGGACTTTCTGGGCCGGTTCTGTGCATGGCTGATTTGGGAAGGAAGACAGGCTCCCAATTTCCCCTGAGGTGTCTTGCCCTGAGGAATTGTGCCTCCTAGGGTTCTCCATGCACACTGATCCCACGCCCTCCTCCCACCTCCAAAACCCCAGGCGCAGCAGGGTGATGCCGGCCACAGAGAAGGGGCTGCAGAGTGTGTGTGTACACAACCCTTCACCCTGCTGCCACGCGAGGGAGGACGGGAGGTGCGAAGAAATGCAGGGGCTGTGCTGGGAAGGGATGTGGAGGGATGCTAAGGGAAGATGGATGGCAGGAGAGGAGGAGATGGGGCAGGACACTCAACCTGCCGGGACACGGGCAGGCAGGGCTGCTGAGCAGCTTCTGCACCTGCACCCAGACCATGGGATCCTCGAGGGGAGGGTGGTCACGGCTCAGTGATATTGATGCCAAAACCACCCTGGGCAGCAGAGCAGGCAGTGAGCAGAGTGCAGGAGACAGCAGTGGCTGCAGTGCACACTCTGAAAGAGAAGCTCTGGGTTACACCCCTTTCGACACCCCGGGACCTCTTCTCACCTGCCTGCAGCCTCCGCCCACACCTTCCTTTTATTTTTCTTCTTTTCTCATTTCCACGGGCCCCAGGCTTTGGGCTCGCTTTCCGCTGAGCTGTGCATTGCGGGTACAGGTAAGGAACTGCAGCTGTAGCCCCACGTGGAGCGGGCGGCTGATGCTTCCCTCCTCAAGGGCCCCTGTTCCTGGCACCGGGGCCCAGAAAGGCTAGGAAAAGGGGATAAGCTGCTCCAGCCAGGCAAGCTTGGTCCTAAAATCTTTAATGCTGGGACCAGCCCTAATTTCATATATATGTTGAACTGGCCAGGGAAGTGTTGTGTGGACAAGGATAGGACAAGCTGTTGGTCAAGTGCAAAGCTGCATGTGTGAAATTAATCTATGAGCCCTGGTCCCTACTGACTGCACTGGAGGCCACTGGCTCAGCACAACGAGCCAAAGATGAGTTTCTTCTGTCCTTGTCCTGCCAGGTTTCGGTGCTCCAGGTGCTGTCACACCTGGTCATCAGCCAAGGTGCACATCCTGTTCCACATGCGCCGGAGCCGGAGCCGGAGCTCAGGAGCGGTGCGGATGAGAGTCTTCCGCCAGGCGTGCAGACAGTGCTCTGACGGTTCTCTGGAAGAGCCCACCTTCAGCCCAGAGAATTTGGCAAAGATCCTGGATAACCTGGTGCTAGTGATCCTCCAGGAGTGCTACCACGTGCCGGTGCAGGCCTCGGACTTCACCGAAGTCGTCGTTGAGGTGCCGGTGACAGGGCCACATGACAGCACGCGCTGCGAGGGCTGCCAGCTGGGGGTCTGCCGAAAGCCAAGGCCAGCACCGGCTGCCCCCACGCGCGTGAACAAGACCGGCAGCTCCCATACCCGCAGAGACCAGGGCTTGAGTCAGCAAGTAACCCCCGTACACCACGTCCCTTCCTTCAGCAACAGCTCCCGCACCCGCAGAGACCAGGGCTTGAGTCAGCAAGTAATCCCCATACACCATGTCTCTTCCTTCAGCAACACCTCCCACTGGAAGCGTTACTGCTGCCTTGGGGTCTGCTTGCTCTGTGTGTTGGCGGTGCTCCTCTTTCTTATCGTTTATTTCATCATCAGCTAGAGCCCTTAGCACCCTAAACCCAGCGTGGTGACTACAGGCTGGGCATGCTGAGTGCTTGGGCAAGTGGTTCTCCATGGACAGCTGCCCTTTGGCTTGGTCCACAGCGCACTGCAAGGGAAGGCTGGTGGATCTGGTGATTTGCTACGCAGCACAAAGACATCCCTTAGCACCTTGAAGTGAACAGCAGGGGAGGTTTGCAAGAATAAAATAAACCCTTCGTTCTTATCCAAAGAATGAATCTGTATTTTTTCCTTTCTCCAAGCCCTTCCCTGGGTATGTGTGAAAGGTCTCGTCTGGAAGCTTGGGACCATCATGATGGGCCAGCTGGGCTAGTCTGGCTAGTCTTAGCATTCAGGGCAGAGACATCCTGCCCTCCAGACTGCTGCATATTTGCTCTCTTCTGGCTTTGGCCTGGGTGAAATTTGGCTCCCAAAGCAGCTGAAGAGCAACTAGAGCTGGAGGTTTGCTGAGGACTCACAGTGATCGGTGGTGGTGGTGCTGCCTCCCTAGAGTACTTGGATGCTGACGGGTGTACACTGTGTGCCTGGAGACTTCGCTGGCCTTCAGTAATGCCACAAGACCTCTGGCATGTTCAAAAACACCCTGGCAAACACGATGCCTACGAGCCTGACCCTCATGGTCTGCAGCTCTCCGGGGCTTTGCTTCCTCCCTGTGCTGCCTTTGGGATTTGCTGGCGTCCCTGAGTGACAGGAGCTGTGACCAGGTTGCAGTCTGGCCCCAGCTCTCATCCCTGGCAGGCACTTTTCCAGGCCACGTTTCCTTCTGGGGGTGCAAACCCATCACTCTGCTAAAGGGAATTGCCTCCTAATGCTGTTTATCTTGGTGTTACACTGCACAATTGCACAAAGCTGAACTAAAGCTAAAGCAAAGTCAGGCAGTAGTCACCTGACTGCTTGGCAATTGCTCTCTCTCCCGTAAAAAATGAAAATCAGATCAGGCCATGACAAGCCCAACAAGTCCTGAGGCCCTACCCTGTCAGGTCAACAAAAAAACCTTTTGCAAGTCATGGCAAAATTATATTTATGGGGCTACAGCAATGCAACCGGCAGCTGGTGTCCTGCTTGTGGCAAGACACCAAGGCTATTGCTTTTGCTTCTCTGGGATAATCCCACTGGGAATGTTTGGCCAAGGGGAGAAAAAGCAGGTCAGATCCTACCTCTAATGCCAGCCAGCCTCTCTGCTGAGTGAGGAACAGCCCAGGGCTGAGCAGAGGCATCCTGACTTCCTTATCTCTGACTTTGCAAATGATTTGATGATAAAGCAGCACGTGGTAGAAAAGAGAAATGATTTTGTGAGTAGATTAACTGAAGAAAGACGAGCGGATGGAAACAAGTTAGCCAAATCAGGATCCTTGATGTAACTTCTACAGCGTCAATCCGTGGCTCACGCAACCTGTGTGCTCTCTTGTCTACCTCTGTGTCAGGGCCATTTATTACTTACTTGGCATTTGCTTTTATCTCACCTTCTTGGTGTCGGAATCTCCTGTATTTTCATATGTAAAAAGTTGAAAGCTAAGAGCTAAAAAAAAAAAAAAAAAAATCAGGAAAACCCTGTGTGATGCAGGGGCCGTGTGGATTTTGCTTCCCAAGTGCCCCATCCTGCTCATCCCATTATGCCCACAGCTCTCCTCCCTGCCCAGAGCCTTCCCTTCTCCAGTGCGGATCCAGCAGATGGAGCTGCGAGATCTCTGGATCCCAGCTCCAGTCCGCACTGGGACCAGTGACCGGCCAGCCCAGGGATGTACCAGCTCTCCTGTCTTGGGGGTGTCCTGTCCTCATCTCTGTGCTCACCTGCCCCCCGGGATCATTGCACCCTCTAGCCAGATCCTTTGGGGAAATTTTTCCTGAAGGGACAAGAAATGCCAAACCTAGATTTGGAGATTTTATGACTGCAGCGACACCCCCAAAATGGATATTACTTGAGCAACCCTCAGCTTTCAGGAACAGGGTGCAGACTCCATAAACAGTTTAAAAGCTTCGAGATCTCCACAGGAATGACTGACAAGAAGCTGGAGATCGTGTGCTCCATCCTGTGCCTGGGCAGGATATGTCTCCTGCTCTCTGCCAGCATTATGTCAAGAAGCAGAAATAGGGCCAAGGTTCTTGCTGCTGCTGCCTGCAGCCCTCTTCTTTCCATGCTGAGGTTTTCCCAGCCCTAGTTGCCATTTCTGGCCGCCTGCAGCCTCTCAAGCCACCCAGCAGCTGAGGGGAACTCCCTCTGTCTCTGGTGGAGACCTCATCCCTGCTGAGGTCCTTGTTTTCTTGACTGGCTCTATCTGCTCTTTCTGCAAGGCAGAGCCATCTCTCAGCCTGCTGATGCCCTCCCCACCCACCTGAGCTCTCCCACCTACGTCCTCGCCTGCGGACACTGCTTTTCCCAGGTCTCTTCTCCAAAGTCTGCCTCCTGCAGTCTGTGCGTTGTGGGGATCCTCCGCTCTTTGCTCCTCTCCCCATTGCTCAGCGACACCCGTGCATGGGTGGCTGCCTCAGCTCCTTCCAGCTTGACCTTCTCTGGTGCTCAGTTCTGCTGGTTTTGCAAGTGTTTCCCAGCAGACTGCCCTAGGAGCAAAGCTTTTCTTGCCTCTTGGTGCTTTTGGAGCCGGGAGTGAGACCCCCACGGCTCAGGCCCATGCGTGGGGCGGCTGTGGCTTGCAGCTGGGATGCCTGGCAAGTGACACAGCACGTGGTGCACAGCCCCAAGGGCCTGGGGCAGACTCTGGCTGCGCTCTGTTGCCACTGAGTCTCTGCTCACTCCTGGCACTGATACCTGGCCAGGGATGGGCAGACCTTGTCCACGGGGTGTTTCGCTGCTCTTTCATGTGGTCAGACTCATATATTGCTGTCTCCATGCTTGTCTTGAAGAGTGGCTCTTACTGTGCTGGCAGGCTGCAAGGTGCCAGCAAATCCAAGCTCTGCTCCTCATTCCCGGCTGTCCCTGCAAGGAGCAGCGGTGACTGCAGAGGTGCATGGAAAGGGCCTTGGTAGCCTGGCTGGCTGCAGAGCAGGGAATGGGGCTGCGTTGCCTGGGGATTTCAGGGCAGAGCTAATGAAGGGAGTAAGAGGAAAGTATTTACGAGAGATCCCTTCTGGGGCTGCAACGTTTTGTAACTGCCTGTAAATGCCTGGGAGCTGTCTAAGCCCAGATCCTTCAGCTGATGGTTTAATACCCAGGGGACCTGCTTTGCTTTTGCTTTTGCTTTCTCCTCCCCTTCATCCTTCTGAAGTTTTTGGCCTGCTAGGAATGAGCCAGGCCATGCGCCCTCCACCCTGCTGCCTGCTGAGAGCCCAGAGGAATCCGGTGGAGATCAGCAGAGTTATTTCAGATCTGTGCCCTAGGAAAACGGGACTCGGGAACCCAGCTCCAAGCCCTGGGTCCTGGCACATGGAGAAAATAGTTCCCGTGATCTTAAGCTCTCTCCAAGCACCGCTTCTCACAGCCTGTGCTGCGCAGAAGAGACGGCCAGCAGAGCAGTGTCCCTGCCTCAGCCTCCACCTGTGTGCGCCAATGGAAGCAAAGCTAATTTGCTGTCGTTAGTGAAGTAGCTTCTCTGCAGCAAAGACACCCCTCGGCCTTCCGCTGTGCCCCTCCTCGCAAGCCCTGGCTGCTGCTGGTCGCTGCTAGCCACCATTCCTCACCTTGGCTCAAGCAGAGACGAAGGGCATGAGGCGCCTAAGAGTGAGGTTAGAAATGGCACAAGGTTTGGCTTCATGTCACCGGTCACAGCCCTGTGGAGCTCCTTGTGGCTTGGCACAGGCCTCGCCGCATGGGCTCCCCGCAAGGCAGGCTGCGTTTCGGCCAGCAGAAGGGTTGAGCTTGAGTCCTGCCCGCCTTGCTGGCCCCTGGGGTCTGGTGGCTGCAGCGAGCCCGCAGTGTCCCAGTGTGACTGCTGTGTCAGGCTGGCACAGGGCTTGAAATGGCAATTTGCTTGGCCCATGAAAGCCAGCGATGGAGAAGAGCCAACAGACTGTCTCCAGCAGAATTTAGTCCTGGAAGGAAACTAGTCTGGAGCTCAGATCCGTGCTGTCAGCTCTGTGGAGCAGGAAGTTTAATGGAAGAGGGTGATGGGGTCAAGGGCCTGTGTGGACGAGCCGCTGACATACAGAGCATAGACTGAGGCAGCCTTGGAAGCAACTAGGGCTCCACGGCGTCCCGGCGGCAGGAGGAGATGGGCAGGGGTTCAGGACACCAGTGTGAAGCAATGAGCCGCCTAGTCTGCCTAGCATTGTATTTATTTCCTTTCTTCCTGATTCTCCCCATCCAGCCTCTCCTGCCTTCTTGGAGTTCAGATCTTATCTGCTCTGGACGGCTGTTGGCAGCAAGAAGCCAGGTCACCTGCAGCCTTTTACTGATAAGTGCCACCACTCATGGCAGGGTTTATGGAGCAGCTGGCATGACACATTGTGCCCTGGCACCAGACCCTGCTTTCCCCAAAGGCTCTCTTTTCTTATCCGTTTGACACATAGTTCCAACAATGTTCCTGATGAGAAGCTGACCTGTTTCTCCTCTGGACCCTTCTGAACCCAGCACTGTCAGTGCTTCCACGTCACAGCTGGACGCCGTGGCTGAGCACAGCGATAGTATTTGCCCGGGGTTCAGTCACAACACATTGACTTTTCAGTGAGATTCCTGTGCTCAGCAGCCCTGCAGAGCTCCTCTGGGGAAGGACTGAGCAGACTCGAGGTGTGGGAGCTGGTCATTTTGGCTCTGAGTGCCTGTAGCACTTCTCAAAACACTCTGTCTGCTTAGTTCTCCCTCCTGTAGGGAATCATCCCACCCTGTGATGCCTTGCCAGGGCCATGCTCAGTACCAGGCAGTACATTGCCTTGCTGTGCTGCCAGATGCAGGAGCTGGTCTCACCTCCTTCAGGGTATCCGGGAGTTTGGCACTGCTGGAACTGGGCAGGAAGGCTGGCACTAAGCCGTGTGAGACCCACAACTGCACAGACTAACTCTCTGGGAAAGCTCCTTTTAGACAAGACTTGCTGCATTGCCTCTGCTGCTGTCCAGACAGAGGTACAACATGACAATCCCCACACTGTATGCAGGGGCTTAAACCCTCCCAGAGGGGGGTTGAGTCCTCCTTGAGGTGTGTGCATAGGTGGCACTGGACTATTTTAGTGTTTTTTTCACCCTCCTCCAATTTAGTGAGCAGAGAAGGTTTTGGGGAATGCATAGGTCTGTTTGTGTAGGTCAAGGCTCTGGAACTGGCTGCAAGCAGGTCTCACCTCCCCCATATTTTCTGTGCTCTGCAGTCCAGCCTCTGTAGCAGACATGAGAGGATGTAAGACACAGAGCTGAGCTCAGCACAGGCCACAGATAGAGAGGAGATTCATAGACAGAGAGCAAATGCCACAGGGAAGGACCAGGAGTGCAGGACAGACACCTGTGACCAGCCGTTGCCCTCAACCCCTAAATGCCTCCTGAAAAGACTGAAAGCCTCAGGACGTGAAATGATAACATACCGAAGTTTTATTTTATTCTCAGGAGAAAGGTTGTCCAGAACCACTCCTAGATGATATCAGATACTTTAGAGAATGTAGTATCAAAAATGAAAAAACAAAACAACAGCAACAAAACCTTGGAGTTACACAGCTTAGCCATGAATACAGTTCTTAGCATGTCTTTAAGTTAGACCTGTTCCTTCATTCTCCTGCTTCTCTACCTTCTCTACAAATGGCTTTTTGAATATCAGGTTAAATAGCAGAGTAATGCATTCACTCTTGATTCCTTTTGTGCATGGCAAAGCTGAAGGAAGAGTAGGACAGGTCCAAAGGAGGCTAAATGGATGTAGGAAGGAGAGCAGACATATTCCTTTATGTTGCTGACAGCTATAGAAGGCATTTACTGGCAAGTGGATATGTCCCTGCTGAAGGAAACTGTGCTCACCTGGCTTTGTTCCTTGGCAGGGCTTACTTCTCTTATAGAGGAAGATGGGGGAGATATGAATCCTTACACTAGCTTGGGCAAAGTGGACTGAGTCTAGGGCTGGAGCGACTCAAACACACATAATCCTCCAAAAGAGCCACGACTAAACTCTGGACATCATCAGTAACCTGTAAACTTACCAGGTTAGTGATCTTAAAAACAACCAGAAGGAGCTTGATTCCTGTGATGATGGACAAATTGCCATGCAAGACTTCCCAGGACCCCTAGAAGAGGTTAAATACCAAGGTACGGCTACAGATTGGCTTCATTCCCATAACTCTCAGTGGCAATGGGTCCATTTGCTCTGAAATGCTTCAGCAGTGAATAAATGTTTGTTATGTACATGTTTCCAGGCATGCCAGATGTGATGCTGTCTTGTGTATTGGAAATCTTTCCTTATGAGGTCTACTGTGGCTGGAAACCACCCTTGGATCTGGTCTGAAGGGAGCACTGAAGGGAGAGCCCATGAGGTAATGGAGATGATGAGTAAGGAAGGGAGGCAAGAAGATGGTGGCTGGATATGAGGATGAAACTGAGGTCAATCTCTGTTTCCCATCCCTGTGTCCTTTTTGGTGGGTAGAGTTGTCCACTGGGTTGGTGATGTCTCGGCAGCATGATGACATGATATCTGCTTGCAGTCATGGCTGAAGGTTGGGCTAATATGGAAATATCCTCCTGTCCCCGGGGTAGGTAGGGACATTTGTTTGCATTTGTTGTCTCACTGCTCCTCACATGAAAATGCTGCCACGCTGTGTTGGAGACCTGTGAGGCCTGGACCTGCTCAGCTGGGTTTTCCACATTTTCCTCACTCAGCCCCTGTTGTTCCTGCAGTTACATTGTCCGATGGAAAGAGCTAGAGTGAGAGCTTAAGGTGTGGGGGAAATACTCCGTGCACAGAGGTGGCAGAAAAATGCCTCCTCCATCGCTGTGCCTTTGTCATGGCTTGGAAGGAGTCTCCTTGGGAATGTGGGTAAGCTTTGGAGCTCAGCAGCATGAGCTAAGGAAAGTGCCCAAAATCAAGCCCTTTGCTGCCCTTCCCCAGCTCCCTAGCAAACATTTCCAAAGAGCCCAGGCAAAGGGATGTAGGACCAAGTGAAACACATGATGTGGAGGGCTGGCACGGCCTGGAGTGTGGCTGAGTATCGTGGCTACTGCTTGCGAAAGAGCAGAGTCTGGAGCATATTAAAAAACAAACAAAAAAAATAWCAAAGCAGCAGCAGCAGCAAGCTGCTTAGTCACTCATCTCTCCAGCTCAGGGTCCAGAAATGTCCATCTCTCCGAGGAGCCTGTTTTCTTCTCCACCCAGTCCACGTAGTTGGAGACTTTGGTGTAGACCCCATACACCTGCTTGCTGCCGCACTCCTCTGGGCCACCCCATGAAACCAGCCCTTGGGCTACCCACCTCCGGGTCCCCGGGTCCTGGATGACGAAGGCTCCCCCGCTGTCTCCCAAGCAAGTGTCCTTCCCACCTTCRTAGTATCCGGCGCAGAACATGTTCTCGGTCACGCTGTAGTTCCCCGACCGGGACTCGTAGCTGGTCTTGCACTCTGCATGGAGCACCACTGGCAGTTTGACATACTGCAGGATATCGGACAGTGTCCTCATACCTGAGCTGATAATCTCATCCACGGTGATGTTGGGGTTGGAGATACCCCAGCCAGCCACCAGCCCCAGTGTGTTGGGATGAGGCCCCTCCAGCTCATGCTCAAACTGAGGCAGGCAGACAGGCATGACGTAGTTCCCCATGGTCACTTTCTCCTTCAGCTTGACCAGAGCRATATCGTGGTTGTAATTCTGGATGTCAAACTCCTCATGGAGGATGATCCTCTCTACCGTCCGGTTGACGGCRTCCATCTTGTTCCTCACATCATGGAGGGCAAGGTAGACGGTGACATGCTCCTTGGAGACGGGGATAACGGTCTTGTCACGCCGCTGCGAGCGGAGCACGTGGGCGGCTGTTAGCACCCAGGAGTCTGAGAGCAGGGCCCCGCTGCCAAACCATTTGTCGTTGGGCACCCGGGACATGTCCTCCACCACAATCAGGGCCTGCCAGGGGAAGAAGCCGGGCTCTGCGTTTCGCCCGCCAATGATGCGCTTGATGATGCCAGGTAGAGCACGAGCTGGCCGGCCACACACTGGGAACAAAAGGGACAAGACAGTTGAGCAAGGGAACAGCTGAGAAGGGACACCCCTGTTGGCTGCACCACACGGATGGTTGTCTTCATAATCTAATGCTCCTTTGTGTCTTTTCTCTGTGTAGAGAACAACTCTCCTCCTTTTCYGGGTGAATAAAGCCTACCCTCTCTGCTATCCTTGCCTCTCTGGGCAGAGTGCACTTAAAATCTTGAAGCAGGCTGGGCCCTGCACCCCATCCCCTATGCAAACAGGTCCATGGAGGTGTGTCTGGAAAGGGAACGTGTCTGTCCTTCTGCAGGGTTTTGCTTCCTAAAGGCAGCCCCCACCTCCCTTTGGGTCTCCTTTGCCTGGGCAATGAGGCAGASAGTAAGGAAGTATCTTATCTATGGGTCAGTGGCAGGCCAGGACTAGTGCCTAGAGCCGGTTGCTTTCTAGTATTTGGACCTCCTTTCCTGACATGCCCATGCAAACCCCATTCATGACATCTGCTTCTAAACAGCAGCCTGGAAGACAGAAGTGAGGACCTCAGGCGACTCCCTCAAGAGGTGCCAATAAGCCTATGGCAAAATAAATCTGCTCTGATGAATGCACGTTGCTCAATGCCATCCTTCATTGAACCTTTGGAGCTTGCAGTACCCTCACGTTGGGGCAGAGGGCCTGAATTCTCCTCTCCTTSTATCTCCCCAGGGTGTGCATACCCTGGAACACGGCTGTCTGGAAGGTTCCCATGGTTATGGCAGCCTGGACAAAATAGGCCATTCTTCAGCTCACAATGAGACAGGAACAAGATCGAAAGGAGCCCATGCCAGAGCAGAGGAGGTGGTGTTGCTGGGGCTGTGAGCTCCCTGTGGCTGCTCTCTGGTTCTACAGGAGTCCGTCGATTGCTCACTTGGCACTTTGGTTTCTGGAGTGATTTGTCTGGATCTGCATCACTTCAGAAACAGAAAGGCCAAGTGAGGAGTCCTGCAAGCCCGTACTCCCCTGTGAGCCCACTCAGACCTTTACAGACACTCGCCCCGCTTTCTGTGTGCCAAGAACCGTAGGGGAATGCTGGTGGGAGGGCTGGAGGCTTCATCAGCCCAGGCCAGGCTCTCCCCTGGCTTTGGGGCATGTCATGAGGACTCTGTGTCCCCAGGGCTGCAGCACTGGTGCTCTCGGTGGAGCTGTGGCTGCAGAGGTGCTGCCCAGCACCGCGGGCTGCTCTCCTCCCTCCAGGGTCCTCGCTACAGCTGTGGCAGCCAAACCAGCCTCCCTCTGCTCAGCTCCCTTGGCAGGCCTCAGATTAATGTCTGAAGAGCCCCATATGCTGCCTGGTTTGCCTCTGAGCATCTCAGCCAGGCCTTGGTGTGGAGAAGAGGGGGATTTCAGCATGCCCAAGGTATGCTCCAAGAGGGTTGCAGTGGGCAGGCTGGACAGTGACAGGGAAGGTCACATTCAGGAGGTCGTGAATTCCAGCAGGGATTTTGCAGCCAAATCTCTGCTGGGAAGCAGGCAAAAGGGAAGCAAGACGAGCGCTCTCATCCCTCTTGACCCGTAAAACCAGCCCCGATGCCCRCTGTGCGCCCTTGCCAGGGACACGGAGTTGCAGAGCCACACAGCGAGCAGAGCCTGTTCCCCTGGCGCCGGGGCTGCGGGCCAGCCTTGCAAGTGGTGCAGGAGCTCGCAGGGACTTGTCGTGTCTGGGCAAGCTGTAGCTYCCACAGTGGGCATGGGAGAGTGCCTCTGGTGCAGTTAGCTCCCCTGTCCTTCCCAGTGCCCTAAGGAATAGGAACCGCGCTTAGGCAAATAATTCCTGCATCCCAGCCCAGCTCTGCTGCACCAAGCTGACAGCCATCCCAGCAAGATGATTTTAGAGGAAGCACATCCAGCCAAATATTTATTCTATTAAATTACATATCAAAAACGCTGACCAGGCTGCAAATGCTCCCACTAATGGCATAGGCAGACGCAGAGTGGCCTGGAAGAGGAGTTTCTGCTGATAGGGAGGTAGCGTGAGACATGAGAAGCTCTGAAGAGCAGCTGGCCAGCTGCTGCCTGCAGATCCCAATCTCAGGAGAACGTCACCCTCTCTCTGGGATTTTCCATTTTCCTGAAGTCTCTCTGACTTCTGTCACTAATCAGGAGGTCTGGAAATGGCCCATGAAAGCAACCATGGCCCTAAAAGATGTCCCCATATGCTCCCAGCTCAAATTATTTCAGGCTGAAGCATTAAGGACCGACGCAGGGAGCAGCTGCTGCAACAAGAGCAGCCGCAAGTCTGGTTTCTGAGCTCCATAGGCACCGGGGTATCTCTTGGGCTCCTTCCCCTGGCTTTTAGATCGCTTAACACAGCTGGACACCCTGCAACACCAGGTCCTGGGTGCGCGGGGTGCTGCAGAGGCCGTGCAGCGGCTGAGCCCCTGCGCCTCTCCAGAGCAGCATCGCAGCGCATGGAGCTCGGCGCGCGTAACCCGCACCCGGAGCCGCTGCCARCTCCCCGCCCCGTCTGGCAGCCAGACCGGCCCCACGCTCAGCCAGGGCCAGCCAATGTCCCYGGGACTTTTGTTTGATCCCAAATGGGCGCCTGGCCTGGAAACTTGCTGGCTGCAAACATTTCTGCCACTGCTCAAAGGCTTGAGACTTCTCCTGCCTTGTGAAGTGGGTTTTTCTGCAAGGCTTGGAGAGGTGCTAATTAGTGCTGCATGTGGACACACTGCTAATGGGAGCTGACAGGTAATGATGCTCTGCCTTCGGCTGCGTGGCACATGCCAGCTCTGGTGGCAGAGGGCTGGCTCTGGTCAGCAGGCTCTGCTCCGGGTGCTGGGGCTGGAGCAGGGAGCTGGAGCAGCCAGCATAGCCGGGATGGCTGCAGCATCCCTGTTGCTTGAGCCCTTATCCCGCACTACCACAGCAGTGACCTTGTCTTGCTGCTCAGAGGCACCCTCTGCACCCCGGTCATCTGCAGCCAGCACCCAGCAAGCCAGGACAGCAGGAGGCCTGTGTCCCCATCACTCTCTTGGCCATACATTGCAACCAGAGGCAGGGTACGTATAGCCCGTGACATATGGTACTGCCGTGCCATATGGATCCCAGAGCAGGATCCTTGTCTAGGGAAGCACCAGGCCATGTCAGGCACAGAAACAGCTCTGTCTGTGCACATCTCCCCTCTGCGCTCCTCCCCGTGGACCAGGCACCCTCCTCTGCCCCCAGTCCCTGGTACCTGGTTGGCAGGACGGCAGCTTGGTCCCCAGCTCCTCGCTCCTCCACACCCCTGATGCGTCGCACGTGTAGGTGGCTGGAAGAGAGCAAGGTGTTAGCTGGGCTGTGCCATGGCTCRGGGAGGTTCCTTTGCAGCAAGGAGACGCTGCCCAGATATCCGGACCCTCTGAGCACTTTTCGAGAGCAGGATGTGACTTTTCTGTAATGTCCTACGTGCCCTTTTCTTTGCGGGGTCCTGGCAGTCCTGTTCCTGTGTCCGTGGAGGTGTATGCATCCACGGTTGGTGTCACTGCCCTGTGTCTTCTGGAGGGCTGTGCTCTACCATCAACCTCTCCTGGGATCTGCTGTCCCGTTAATGCTGCCCGTGCCAGTTGTGCTAATGAGTGCCAGATGCATGGGACCAAATGCACAGGGGCAGTGGGTCTGCAGGGGGATACGGGCAGGACACTGAAACAGGAGGAAATCATTTGGCTTTACTTGCTGAGGGAGGAGGAGGAGGAAGGAGCACTGGATCATGCACTTGGGCCCTGCTCATCCACTCCTGTTGCCAGAGCAGGGTCCAAAGGGTGTAGCGACCCACGGGGCTTTGCAAAACACGTGGTGATGTTCCTGTGGTTGTGGACTGGGCGGGACACAAGAAAACAGCCTGCTGTGCACGCTTACACAYGGACGTGCGCCCACCCGCCCCGTGCCAGGGCGCGGGCCCTGCTCCTCCGCTCACCAGTGCTGTTGGGCGCCATGTGGTAGTAAGGGTGCTGGCAGTGGTACCGGACGCTGGCCCCGTAGGTGGTGAGGTTGTTCCTGGAGGAGAAGGTGACAAAGCCGTGCTCCAGCTCCGGGGGTRCTTTACAGTCGGCAACTGAAAGTCAATGCAGAAGGGAGGCTGTTTCTCAGGGCAGGTAGTGCCGGGCTTTAGTACASGGCAGCAGTCCCGCTGGTCCCAGGTAGCCCAGCATCCCCAGTCTAGGCACTGCAGGGAGTACAGCTTGACACTTTCCCCCCTCTGCAACTGGGGCCAGACCAGCTTGACTGCAAGCAMTGGATCACCTAACCCTCTACTCCTCTAATATCTGCGTTACCTAGGCCGCCTCTGCACCCTGGGAGTCCCCACAGCGCATTCTGTGCAAAGGCTTGGGGCKCTCTGAGTAACCGAATGGCTCCTTCTCCACCTCTGCTGCCTCTCAGAGAGCTGGGAGTCACCTCTGGCTTGCTGCATGCAGGACATGGAAAGCTTGCGCTTTGACTTTGCTTGACTTAAGGTTTTACCTCTCCTGTTTCTCCTAGGCAGCAAGTTCAGGCTCCCGTCTGGTCTCTAGGAAGGTGGTGGAGAAAAGAGCAGCCCTGCTGAAGTCCAGGGATACATTTCTGGGCTCCAGCCTTCTTCTCTAAGCCCCCTCCCCTGCCTCCCTCCCTCCCCATTGCATTACCACTAGCCAAGCTTCTCTGCCYCCCATCCCCAGGCAGGGCAGGACCTCCCTCACTGGCCGGCCCCATAGAACCCATCACATGTGGAATGGAAGCAGCACCATCGAACACCAGCAGCATCCCGCAGACTGTATCTGACACCGTTCATACTGGAGCTCCTCCTGAGCCCTGCACTTACTGTGAAATCTCTCTGCTGTACCTTTGAGAGAGGAAGAAACTACAGGGGCAGATTAGATCCTTGACAGGATGTTCTGGGAATCTAGGAGGTCTTTGCATCCCCTACTAATGGACAGGAAAAAGCATGCAGGTGTTGAAGGAGAGTGTGCGGCTTGGCTGGTCTGCAGAAGGAGGAGGAGGATTGAGTGGACATGGGGAAGACCCTGTGTGCTCCATTCCAAGGATATGGGCAGGTTTGSCTYTGCTTCACCCACCCTTGYTGCGGGCTCAGGGCATGGTGGAGGCAGAGGATTKCCAAGTGCTGTTGCCTTTCCTGTGYCCTGTCGGTGGTGCCCTTCCTCCCTCAGATCTCTCAKAGAGCTCTCCCCAGCCTCTCCCCCAACACTGTCCCYTCAATCAGGCTTGTGCCACCCACCCACAGAAGGATCTGCCATGCGCAAGATTGTTCTTCTGCCACAATCAGGAGTCACCTCGTGGAGCCCCTGGGAGCTGCTGGCCGCCCGTGGTGTRAGCGATAGGCAGTGTGTGCTCGCATCATGCTCTGCAGTGTCTCCCATCCCAAAGGACCTGCTCCTTTTAAGATGAGGGATTGAATAGGTGGGGGACCTTTTCAGGGAGCTGGTTCTGTGGGATGATGAGGGATGATGTAGACTCTGGGTGCATCTTTTATGTACAAGAGGTCCAGGAGGTTCTTAAACAGGACAGATTGCTGAGGGCAGGAGCCCTAACTCCTCACTCAGTGATCCAGGTTGACCRTGAGAGAATTCACTAGAAACAGCTGCCAGTACCATGATCGTTTAGTCACCTGCCTAGGGGAGAAGACCCTGGTTGATTGCAGAGTGCTGCAGTCCGTGGTTCACCTCCGTGGGTCCCCTCCATGTCCTGCCTGGTAGGTTGGGACAGCAGGCGATGGGAGAGGGGTGTGTGGGTGCRGTGCAGCTAGGAGGAGGCTCTGGGTACCTGGGACTTGCAGAGAGGCAGAGGAGGGGAACATAGACCCCTCTCTCACCAGGGCCTTAGGTCCCCATCTGGCTTGATCCTGCGCTCTTCCAGTGGTACTTGGGGACATGGTGRTTTGGGATGTGGTACCAGCAGCCGCAGGAGTTAGAAGATGTTGAGGTGTGCCAGGGCATGCAGGAAGAAGGTTGATGCACGGGGATCACTACAGCTTGCAAGTGTGTTCTGGGGCTGCTTATGGCTATGGGGGAAGGTTCACTGATGCATTTGGCTTGATCCCACCCTATGTGTCCCGCAGGTCTGGAGGAGGTCTGAAGTCTGGAAAATGATCACTTGCATGGACGTGTTGGCCCTTCCTTCCCCTGTTATGTTTAGGGAGTTGCCCAATAAAATAGGGGAGCAATTCGAGCCTTCAGGCCATTCCAGACTTTTGCCTTGGGAAAGTGGGTGTTTTGTGCCAGTGTACATCTATCCCTCCTCTTCCATTTACCAGGCCACATCCCAGGTCCCTCCCAATGAGGCCCCCTGATAGACCCCAGGGTACGAGTCCTGTGCCCCTGGGACACGGATGAGGTCAGACTTGTGGCTTTGATCTCCCCYGGCTGTGAGTGGCCTGATGCCAGCTCACACTTCCCTCTGCCAGGCCAGCAGCAGGGAGCAAAGGGGGAGCTGGGGGAGCAGCCTCCCGTGCCCTGGTGCTCCGTGCCCTGCGGGCAAAGGCAGGCAGCCTCTGATGCCAACCCGTCCTCCGGGCCTCCCTTGCGCGGGGAAGGTCTGCGAGGCGCCAGGACGCTCGGAGCGAGGAGAGGGAGGAGTGTTTCTTATTTGCGATGCTGGGCCAGGGAGGAAGGGCAGCAGGAGGGCAAACCCAAACAAGCAAACAAACAAACAGGCAGCYGTGCGCATGGCGGCTCTGCCTTGCGCAACGCGGTCTTTGAGCGGAGGCAGAGCTGGGCCACAGTGTCCGAGTGGAGCGGGAGGGATGCCRAGCATGTGACAGGGGTTCCTGGGAGCACCTGGGCCCCCAGTGGCACCGATCTCGCAGGACAGAGAGGAAGGGGGTCAGCTCCACATTTCTTTCCCCCCTCTGGAGACGGAGTTAAGGAAGCACCAGGCGTGGAGGGGTTAAGAGTGCCATGCCAGTTAGAGAAGCCGCAGAGGTGGATTTGGCAGCCGGGCCTGAGACAAAGGGAACCTGCCCTGGATCCGGGACAGATCGGAGAGGGGAACCGAGACAGGCTGCCGTCTCGGCGGGGCGGCCGGCGCAAGCCTCACGCCGCCGCTTGCTCCGAACTGGCTCTTCTCTCTGTCTGGTTGTCGGCTCTATCTGCAGCTGCGCCGAAGGCAGAGGGAAAGGAGGAGAGCAGAGAGAGAGAAAGCCAAATTAGTAGACGAGCAGAGAGAGGCATGCAGGAAACCCAACCCCCCAAACACGAGAAATCGTTAATTAGCAACCCTATTGCCCCAGCGATGCGGCTGCAGCGGGCCCCGAGCTGTGGAGCATCAGCACCAGGAACCCTGTCCAGCTCCTCCACCGCGGCCACCTGGGCAGTGGTGGGACAAGCCGCCGGGGGCCGGTGTTTCCTCTCACTGAACTGTAGGGCTGGATTTCATTCAGCTTGGCAGAAAAGTTATCTTTTTTTTCTTTTTCTTTTGATTTCTTTCCAAAACAGTTTGCTTATGCTTTGCCTCTTGCAGACATTCAGGGGAGGTGGGAGGCACTACAGCTTGAAGACCTGAATTCCAAAAAAACCCTGGAATTTCAGTGTTGTGACTCATGTCATACAAGAAAAGAGCAGCTCCAGCCAGCCTGCAATAATATAGCTAAACATTTCAATTTTCTTTAAAAAATAATACTTTTGGGAGTTAATACTATTTACTCAGATTTTTGTCCTCCTTTTTTCCTAGAAATGGTAATTTTTAACTGGTCTCTGCTCAAGCAGAGAGCTGGACAAAATCCGTGGGATTCTTCTGCAGAGAGAGCAATATGACTGGGGAGTTCCATTTGCAGGGTAGAGACATCCCTGACCCCATAGTTTGTAAGGAGCCCATTCAGATATGAAACTATTTAGCAAGCAAGTAAACATGAATTAATCCTCCAGAAATACTCTCCTATGGTGGGATCCTCAACATCACTCAAATATAAAGAATCTGCCCAGATGGGAAGCCTGGATCCCACACACTTTGAGTGCATCTATTCCTGCCTCTCTTTGAAGGTCTTGCATTTCTCTTCTTTGGATCAGCCTTATGGTAGATTGTGAAGATAGAAGTGAGTGCCTCCCTAAGGCTGAAGGATAGCAGCATGTGTTTGGGGAAAGGAAAGAAGTGTTACTAGGTACACCAAAAGCACATCTCCCAAGCCCAAGCCAAGAGAGGAACTAGGTTAGATGAAAGAAGAGATGATGCAAATCTGTTCAAAAGGAATCTCTTCTGCCCCTTTCCTCTTCTTGAGTTTTGTAAAAACCTGAGCAATTATTCTCAACCCTTTTACTTAGCACTTAGTTTGAGCCAGGATCTGGGACCTCTCCAATGCCCTTGATCTAACTGGGCCCATTTGGAAAGAAATCTTGACCAAGAATCAGATTATTGGTGTCCCATTTTTATCTAAGAGGTTGGACAAAACTCCCTCACTCTCCTGAGACTGGCTATCCCCCTCCCTCCCTTCAGCAGGGGCCATTCATTAATGGGCATCACCACAMAGGCAGTTTGACATAAGCAGTGCCCAGATTCTACAGTCAAATAGGCTCTGAGGAAGCCCTGCTCAGTGCTAAAGCTCTCAGGTGGTTTGGTTGGGAAGGAGTCCCATTGCCCTAAATGCCGAGGCTTCTCTCACACTTTGAGAACTGGATTCAGCTCCCCACAAAGTCATCTGGAGCTCCCATGACCTAAGCGTCCTTCCCACCATGGTGGACCCGTCTCAGACGGTGCTGCTTCTCATCTCGCTGCTGGAGAGACTCGAGCTGCCTCTGAAGAGCCAGGGTTGCTCTTTTTTTGACAGTGAGACAGTAAAGCTGGTCACAAATCAAGTTATATGAGCTGTCTAAAGACAGGAACAAACCCCTCGCCTGTGGCATTTGGACCAAACTCCGTTATGTTATCCAAGAAAAAGCCAAAAGAGCTTTGCACAGTTACGTAGTTTTTGGCTGGGTATGCGTCTCTGAGTAAGGAACTCCACTCTGTCTGGGCAGCTCCATTTAGCAGGGAATGATTTCAGCATAAAAAGGGCATTGGAAGGGTGGGGAAGGGTGTCCTTACTTTTGCAGATTGGGATCTTGTTACTCCATGTCCCGTCCTTTTGACACTCAATCTGGAAGGAGTCACTTTCTAGGTTATCCTGTGTAGAAGATGCCAATAAMAAAGCACTGTCAATATACAGGCAAGGAAATACTGCTCTCTATAAAAAGTCAAATTCTTGATGATTTAGCCAAGATATATCCAGACTCCCTGGAAGAAGACTTCTGAAGCTAAAAATCAGATTCAGACCAGAATAAGAGTTCAATGAGTTTTGTTTTGCTTAATACCAGCAACTCAGTGGAACATTGGATGTAGAAGAATTGCAGATGTTTATTCTTATTCTAGGTACTGGGTTGCTTGGGCCAAAGCTGGCTAAGGAAGCAGCTCTGCATAGGGGATGAGTCTGGGAAGAGATTAGAGAAGAACTCCATGTCGGAAGTCAAACCAGGCTACTGGTTTGGAGGGAAGAGAGCCACCACGYGAGTCACTCACACTCCCTGTGGTGCTCAGCTGTTTCCTGGAGGTGGCCTGCCAAAATCCCAGCCCCCTTGACTTGCTAAAGCAAAGTCCCAGAGGACCACCCGGCCAGCCAAGGCTGGCCGCCTGCGTGCCCAGCCAGCGGGTTTCCCTGGAAGCTGAATCAGAGCCCACTGAGGTGGGGAGCAGGCAGCATCCTGGCAGCTTCCCAGTGACTTTTAATGACTTTTTCCCTCGCGGAGGTGCCAAACTTTGTATTCTCTGAGCTGGCCAGCTCCGGATGGATGCTAAGAGGATGGCTCAGAAAAGTGTCATTCCCTCTCTCCTCCTGCTTCTTTGGAAAAGAGTGTTTGTAGCTTTCAGAGAAGACTTTGTCCTTGCCCTAGTGAGGTGGGAACAGAGGTGTATGGGTCATGTTCACTCTTGCAAAGCATCTGATGCTGAGGAAGGAGAGTCTTGTTTTGAACACACAGAGACAGCTGGGTCAGAGGAGGAAACAACTGGGTATTGCACATGCCTGAGAAGCCAGGGGAAGCGCTGAGCTAGCTGGTGTAACAGAGCATGAGGGGGATGTATGTGCTTGGCAAATATATAAAAACTGGTGCAGTGAAATAGGGAATGGTCTCGTTTCTGTGCCTGTTGTGGGTTCGTGTCATGAATGTTGTGACAGACAATCCCACCCTAACAGTGATAAATCCCTTCTAACAGTAAGGGTAGATGTAGCCAGGAGGCTTCACCTCCAAGTTTGGGAGAGGGGTCTGAATACCCTAGGGATATCTGGGGACAGACCATTAGCACACCCGTGGGGACTGAGCCTGCCTTGRGTTAGGGGATGGATTCTCTGGGTCYCTCTAGTTATATGACACTATCTTTGTCTTCTTCATGGTGGACAGAGCAGTTGATGGCAGGAGAGAAACCAGGKGTTGCTGAAGCCTGGCAAGACTTGGTGTCAATGTGTGATCATGTGTCACACCAYGGTGCTTGGATCTTGCTGCTCTAGAAGAGCAGTCCTCTATTCAACATGGAAACAGGGRAGCCTGAGTCCCTTCAGAGCCCTGTTTAGCAGAAGAGCTCTTGCTTTTGCAGCTAGGAAAACACAAAGGATCCCTCACTTTCCGCCCCAGTGTCCATTTATGCCATCTCCCCTTCAGTACCTTCAGTACTTTGTATCCGGTGTTGCAGCTGATGACAACCTGGTCTTTGAAGGTGTACTTGGCTTGAGAAGGCTCGATCTTCCCGTTGATTGGTGGTTGCACCAGTGGGCATGGGTTCCCTTTGAAAAAGAACAGCAAGCAAAGCAAAATGAAACTCACTGAAGCAAACAGAGAATTCCAGCTCTACCATAAAGTCCCTTTGGTGGCAAAGCACCTCTACTCTTTGCTGTTAGCCTACACRACCAGGGCTCAGCTAGGCTGTTTCCCACACGTGAGAGGAGGCTCCAAATCTTTCCTACAGCCCTGGGCTGCCTCTAGTTTTGGGTGTTATAGGCCTGGGAATGAAAAAAAGTTGCTTGTGTAATTATCCTCCCAAGAACTGTATTGCTTTAAATACGTTCTACTTTCAGAGTCGAGCTGGAGGAATTAAAAACATCYTTTGAAGGGAGGTCTCCATGTTATTTTATTCCTCTCCTTGTGATCGCTGCYACAAATCCTTTCCCAAGACAATAGCACCGACTACCAAACTCACAGTGTCCACCTGCAGGGTTTACAAAATCCTTCCCTGCCTCAAGCCTAGAAAATTGAGGGAAGCAGCAGGATTTACCGATTGCCGTGTACGACAGCTTCCAGCCTCTGTTCTCTCCTGAGTTGTCACTGTGGAAGAGAATCTGCACGCTGTTGGTTTGAGTTTCAATGATTCCCGGTGATTTCTCTCCACAGAAAGGGCCAAACTCCCTATGTCCYGCTTTGATCTGCCAGAGCAAACAAGAATAGATGGCTTGAGTGGGTTGCTTGAGGAGAAGGCACAAATGCTGGGGACTCACTTCACCCTGAGGCTAGTGCCTGGGGACACATCACAGCAAGGGGTTCACTGGAGCTTATGGACTGTAGGGTGATGGGATGTGAACAGCTTTTGGGCCCAAGACCAGAAAGAGGGTCATCATTGCCTTGGAAGGGCAAAATCAGACATGGTGACAGACCTGGGTTCAGTTGAGCATTGGGCTCCTGCTGGCTTTACAAGCCCCACTTAGACTGGGTAAGTTTGGTTCCTATCACCAGGGTCAATCACAAAGTAATACGAGAAAAATGATAGGAGGACAGAGCAGGACAGGGAACACATGGAGCACAGATCACCTTGATAAAATCGTAGGGACAGGTAACCTCGGGRTGGTCTTCCACATCGAAGCTGTCCTCAAAGCTCAGGGTGATGAAGAAGCCTTCCTCCAGCTCGATGCGGTACAAGCAGTCCGAGCTTTTTGGGTAGGGGCTGGGGAAGTCCGCGCTGGTGATCACCCCACTCCTCTGGGTGAAGAGGTTGTCACTGCACTCCACTGAAACAAAGCCACAGCTTGCTCAGTGCCTGGCCAGCCAGCACCCAACC
The DNA here is from genome assembly GCA_003342815.1 of Eudromia elegans. Lineage (NCBI taxonomy): Eukaryota > Metazoa > Chordata > Aves > Tinamiformes > Tinamidae > Eudromia > Eudromia elegans. The sequence goes on from PTEX01000002.1 coordinate 11,286,584, forward strand.
CTGGCCATGGTGGGACTATGGACTCTCCTTCCCAATATGGGCTTCTCCTCATAGCCAACCTCTTCTGCATGCCACATACTCAGCCATACTCATTCCCAACTAACCTATGTCACTTCATTCAGATTCAAGGCAAAGGCTAAAACTTTTTCATTTCTGTCTTGAATAAGTCTATAGGGTTGAGATGAGGAACACAGTTCATGGGGAAACCAGGCCTTGCTGATGACAGCAGGCTTTGGCTACTCTCTTGTCCCAAGCTATCATAGGGGAAGATGCACCCTGTCCCACCTGAGAGCAAGAACGAGCAGTTTTGCCCGTGTTTGCAGGTCTGTGGTATGCTCAGGGTCCCCTTTGTGTGACCATCCCCATGTCTGAGCTGTGCCTGGATGATACCTTTGCAGGTCCTGTTGTCGGAGTGCAGGATGTAGCCGAACCTGCAGGAGCAGTAGTACCCCCCGATGTAGTTGTGACAATAGTGGTCGCATGCCAGTTCTTCATCGCTCTTCTCCAGGCACTCATCCACATCTAGGGTGTATGGGAAGAAGACAGAAAGGCAACGAGGTCACCCTGGGGCCCTTTATATAACCCTCTCCACTGAGGGGTTTATCAGAGGAACTGAGAAATCTGTTGTGCCACAGGGTGGGTCATGTTACAGATGTGTAGGGATGGAGAGGGGAGCAGAGGATTCATGTAACTGCTGGGAAGAGGTGCTTGGCATGCAAGGCTTTGCTGAGGGAAAAAGCCACTCGTGCTTCTCAACCCTGCAGCCTCTCTACTGCATCACGAGTGCCCAGGGATTCCCCAGGGAGCAGGGTCTGGGCTGCACATGAAGACCTCAGCCTCTCCTACGGGGACTCTGGAGATGAAGGCTGGAATATGAGCTCAGCCAGGGGACCCAAAGGGCAGCAAATTTGTTACCTACCCTGGCAAGCTAGTCCTGGTGGCCAAGTGCTGCTTACCCACGGCTGTGTAATGGGCATCGAAGCCAGTGAAGCGYTCCTCGTTGGAGAAGTCAGATCTGAAAGTGAGCCCCATGTAAGGACCTGGGGACAGGATCACTTGCTGGCCAGGGGCCTGCTCTGTGTCTGTCGTCTCCCTGCCGCAGAAAGTTGCCAGCTCTTGGTCTTCAGCTTCAATCTGTCAGCAGAAAGATTGAGTAGGTGCATGGCATGGCTCAGGACTCGCTACCTGGGCTCTGCTCAGCACTTTGCTCTGTAGAGGAGCCAAGGCAGCCTGTGCAGTACTGGACATTCCCACTTCCTCCTGCTACCAGACTGTTAAGTAAATTTATGTGGTTTAGAAGAGCCTGTGGAGAGTTCTCTTGGTCAATACTTTCACCTCTGCTTTCCAACTCTAGCCGCTCTGGGACACAGGGGAGCACTGCAACCCGTTTGTCTTCCTGGCTGCYCAGAGTCTTTTCCCCTCCGTACTTTCTGCATGAGAGGAGATGACTTTTCCCACCTGTACAAATCAAGAGTCCATCAGCAGCCTACACCCTCAGGGATGAGGCTCTGCAAAGCTCTGATGCTGCACGCCTTGTACATCCTCCTCAGCCCCAGCTGCAGCCCAGCTCCCTTTCCCTTGCAATGTCGCCTTCATCACTGCTCCAGAGGCCAGCAGACTTGTTCCAACCTCCTACGGCTGCCTGGGGTTTTCCAGCAGTTTGGAAGCGCAGYGTTTGATGCCTACAGCCAAAGGACATATTGCTTTCAACACAGTGCTGAGCTCGGTCTGCACTGCAGCATGTGTGTCCTCCTGGCCCCTGCACCCCACCTGAGCACCGGCAGCTCTGCCTCCTTGGATGCCCCATCCCCTGTGCCCTGCAGCTCCTCCAAGGTGGGATGCAGGTGGGTGATCCAGGGAGCCTGGGAGAAGCAACATCCACCCTTTCCCCCTTTATCTACATCCTGRATGTAGAGAGCTGCTGGGAGCTTGCAAGGAGAGGGTACAGGAAGAGATCCTGTTCGGGAGGTGAGGTGAGAGCGTGGGCAGGTGCTGCAGAAGGCTGTGAAAATCAGCCCTGGGCTCTGTCATTCCCACTCAGAGCTGCCGGTACCTGAGATAGATAACTCCTCTTTCCACCCAAACACTCCCTAGTGCAGCAGCATCTGTCTGAYGGATGCAGGGCCAGGTGATGCTGCTGGGAAGATGCTTGGACCTCCAAGGGAACTCCTGCCCCTCAGTGCTGGCGACGCGGAGGCGCGAGGCAGAGCACACAACCTGTTAGCAGTTAGCAGCGAGGGCTGGAGTCACTGCGTGCTCTGGGCAGACCAGACATTAATCACTTCCACTTGGGATGTCTCACGCTCTGAAGTTGCTCGTCTTCTCCGCACTGCAGGGTCCCCACGCATATCTGCCCCTGTCTGCTGGGAACGAGCCATGCACAACCTCACCGCTGGCCCAWTTCGAGAGGCTGCGGCCCATGTCTGGTTTGCTTCAGCTCAATCAGGTCTAACACGCAGTCAGCTCTCATTTGGATYGAGTTTCTGTCTCCCGATCTGGCCTGCACAGGCTTGGTCTTGTCCYGGCTGTCCCTGCATGTGTCCCTGCTGCTCAGGTCCCGGTCAGTGCTGGACGTGCAGTGCCAGGCACAGGGACTCAGAGCTGTGTCCTGCRGCCCAGTGGGCACCAGAGAGGCTGGTGGGCCAGCGTGCCCAGCTGCCATCCTCGCACGTTCACTAGCCAATATGTGCATACCTCTAAAGCACAGCCTTGTCGGTGCCTGGAGGTACAGCAATCCCTTTGGAAAATCATTTTGCTTTCCCTGGAAACACCATTGTTTTCCTCACTYTTTCCCCTCGGAACATTTCAGGCTTGAGTCCTTATGATCCAATCTCCGWCTCCTGCTATCCTATCCCAGCCCCCTTCTTGGTCGCAAGCTCTCCCAGCTCCAGYGCCTAGCGCCCTGCCTGCTTTTCCCCAGGAGATTTGAATATGAATAACCCTAGGGCAGAGGAATGCGGGCCCCCTTGAGCATGCCAGCCCAYGGTTCATGCCAAGAGGGAGCTATTAAGGCCACGAGGAAGAGCGCAGCCCCCCGGCACGAGGAGCAGCGAGCCAGCAACCGAAGCACAGAGACTGCTATAAAGCATCTGCAGAAAGTGGCCCRTCTGCCTGGGGACCATATGGCACTGCAGGGCTTCCCAGCAATGCAAGACCCACCTTGTGCTGCCACCCAGGTGCCCACGGCAGCCACCGGCACCTAGAGACCCCTCCCAGGCCAGGGCAGAAAGGGAAATTTCCCAGGGCTTTGCATACAGGCGGAAACTTGTTCACRCCAGTGAGAGACGACATGGAAATGGCAACTCAGCCTTGACATTGCCTCCAGATATTTTCCATGCTCTCATACGTGCCAGAGCTGGCCAGAAGAGAGAGAGACTTTCCGATGATAAATTTTGAGAATTTGGAGAAAAAAAATACATGTGTCCCACATTGGGACAAAACCCCAGCTCAATGCTCTGTGTGTATGTGTGCAGAAGAGATCCGAAACAAACAAAAAGTTATTTGGGGTCCATATGGTTTCAATCACATTAAAAAATAGTCTGGTGCTTTGGAATTTTTTAAAATCTAAAATAAAGAATGATTTGAAATGAATTATTTCAAAGTGAAAAATAGGCGCTGCTACCTCCCAAAGTGTAAATAAATGGCATTTCAGCTACACTAAAAAGTGCACTCTTTCGCCTTCCCCAGCATGCAGTCGCATCCAAGGCAGCACGAATACGCGGCACACGGCATCTTCTGTCCGGGGGAGCAGTTTCCRGCCAGCTCCTCTATTCTCAGTCCAGCCCCAGGTGTCACCTCTGCCTGCAGGGACGCATGAGCTGCAGCCACGAGCTCATCCCTTCTTGCTGGTCCCAAACCACGCTGGAGCTGCCGAGCAGCAGGATGCAGTGGGAAGCCCTTCCCGCACAGCCCCGGCCCTGCACGGGATCCCAGCCTGAGATGCCGCGGGATGAGGCCTGGAGAGCTGCAGCTGAAGGTATCCGCGGCCCCTTATCTGTGATGGGTCCCATGCCCCGGGACAYAGGGAGCAGAGACAGCCCTCTGGCAGAAAACTAAACAGAGAGGTCATCCTCTCTGGTTAATATTTGCTGCTGCTGCTGAGCAGTGTATACTTTTTCGTAGATCATTTACATCCAGCGAGCAGGCTGGTAATTAAATCCTGGTTGTTTGTTTGGAGTTTCTCCCTCTGGGGTCATGATGTCGACGTTTTCACTAGAGAAGATGTGTCCCTGAGGGAAATATCAATTGCCGAAGAGAAATTCCCTATAAAAATACGCTGAAAGAATCCTCCTTTGAAAAATCAAGGGTAACGACACTCTTGTGCCTTAAATTTGCCCTTGTGGAAGCCGGATAACTTAAATGCCCCTGCGCTCTGCCATCTTTCCCATTCCCATTTTGCACCTGAGCCCACTGCTGAGATTTCTATCCCCAAGGAAATGGAAAGAGACAGGGGTCCCTCCTCAAGCTGCATCTCTGTCTCCTGTGTTTTGACTTGGGCTGTAGCTCAGGGTCTGGCATGCTGCAATGGGACACGATGAAAGAAGCCGTGTGGTCCTAGTGCCCCACACAAGATTCCCTGCTGGGGTTGGGGGAGATGCCTCCTTCAGAGACACCTCCTGTGCCGGRTGAGTTAAGGGAACTTCACAAACCCCAAGTGGAATTTGACCGGTTGGTTCCATATCTGGSCCCGGAAAAGAGCACGAAGCCGCAGTAAGGAAACACGGCCGCCACCCCCACGCTCATCCCTCCAGGAATGCACTAATTGGACTGATGAGGGCCAAACATACTGCTTGTAATATATATAAATGGCTCATTAGGCCGAGAAATTGCAGTGCGGGGCTGAAGACACTGGGAACATGACACGGGGAGAGATGCTCAGAGAGAGGGCAGGGCACGGAGCAGCCCCTGCAGAGTTGCCTTGCAGTTGAAGTGCATGGAAGATGACAACAGGCAGATTAAGGGGGCTTTTGCAAAATGACTGATGATGCTACTCRCTCTTGGAAACGTGTCTGGGATGGGACAGCCCAAGCCAAGAGCAGAAGCCTGCGTCTCAGCTTCCCAGGAATGGTCTCCTCAGTATGCGTCCTTCTCCCTGATTCACATCTCAGCAGCTTTTGAGGTCCTTCAGCCTGCAAATATGCACCTGAATTCCCGCAGGAAAATGCTCAGGAAAACACGCTTCCGTCACAGTGGGACAAGGAGGGCGGGTGGCTTCTCTGCTGGAGACTTGGCTTGGCATTTGGGGACGGTCTCCTCCTGTGGCCTGGCTGTGCCCACGTGCCCTATTGCTCCCGGGCATCCGGGCGGGTCTTTCCTCCCAGTGGGGTGTGTGAGACGGGATGCCAGGGTTGCAACAGAGCTGCTGCCTCCTTTCCCTGACAGTCTCCCACTCCCTCCCTCTGGTGCTGCATTGGGGGTGACCGTGGCCCCTAACCAGGCAGGGAGGGCAGCGGGCTCCTTGTGGCACTGGGCACGAGGCCTCAGCGCAGCGTGCAGCCCTTCCCTGGCTGAAAGTGCTGAGAAGCAGGCCAATACGGGCTCCTCTTTGCCTGCGGAGGCAGCACGAGGCAGCAAACCCTGAGCCGAGGATGCTGGGCTGTGACATGCCCCAAATACCCTCAGGGAGACGCGGCTCCATCGCGTTGTAAAACTTTCACAATCGCCTGCGGATTCCCGGAGCTGGGATGTTAACCGCCTGCTCTCCCTGAGTGCTGCATCCCCGCGGGCTGTGCCTGCTCCCGCAGCCTGTGCTCGGAGGAGGGAAAGGAAAGTCCTAYGGCATGTGCTGAAATCTGCCAAGCCTCAAGCATGTGCCCGTCCCCACTTGGGACCCGGTGGAAGGGCAACCCCACCAGGACTGTGAGCCTGCAGGGACTCATCACAGGATGACTGTGGGGAAATCGTCWCACCAAAGGCCCCATCTTCACCTCCTTCATCAAGAACTTGGTCCCAGATGTGCTGCCAGCCTTCAGTCAACCTCMAAGGGCTGATTTAATCACAGGGATTGACAGAGTATGTGCAAAAACACRTAGTCTCCTTGACCAGTTGGGAGATAGATATGAAGTGAACAGAGAACACAAAGCCATCCAGCCCCTGTGTAAGTCGTAGGAAAACTGCAAGCTACTTTGCACACTCCTTCTAGCAGGACCCATCTCCCCATGGCTGGCCTGGAAAGCACCTGGCACCTCTGTGACAAAGTGACTGCCACATGGGGTCCACACCAGCCTGGAGGTGCTCTAAACTTATGACTCAAAGCTGCGACAGCTGCTTCCCAAAAAATCCTGAAAAAACACCCAGGAGTTTTGAGTCACAGCCTTGGAAGTTCTCCTYGTTTCCCCCAGTTCACAGGAATTCAACCCAAGCTGAGCCCATCTGTCCAGTCTGGAGCAGAGTCTTACACAAAAAGCTGCTCAGGTTTTATTGTGCAGCTCCCTGCCTCTGCCACAGTGCTCCCTAACGACACTAATCAAATCACTTMACCCACTTTTCCTGTTTGCAGCCACTGCTTTCTAGGTTCCCCAGGATAGTGCTGCACTGTGGYACCCTGGAAGCAAGCCAAACCCGGTGGCAATCCAGGTGAAGTCACCCCAGGTGGTGTACCCCAAATCTGTGGTGAGATGGAGCCTAGGACGTTCTGTGGGAAGGGTATGAATTGAGCAAAGGGCACGGAGCTGAGCAGGGAGCAGAGTGCCAGAGCTGCTTATTCACTCCTGGGCCGGGCACATGGTTCGGGGCACGGAGCCAACAGCTTGGGAGAGGCTGTCTCCATCCCACCAAGACCCTGAGTTCAACTTCCAAAGGCAGCTCGTGTGCTGGTGTTTCCTACCGGTGCAGGGCTGGCCTTCTTTGGGTGCATATTTTGAGGGTTGACTGTTCATCATGTCCCTTCTGGCTCCCTCTTTCYCTAAAGCTCCACTCACAGCCTTTGCCATCTCCATTCACACAAGCTGTAAGCACTGCTTTCAAAGCTGCGTATTCTTTTTATATGTATACAAACGCATATATCTATATATATAAATAAACAGCTATTGTTTTAATTAGCCATTGTTTCAGAGCTCTGGAAACTGTTCGCTCCTGAAGACCACCCCGAAGGCAGGGATCTGTGTATGTTTGAAGCTTGGCTTTCCCTGAACTTACCACTCAAGACACTACTCCAGAGCAGCCACGTGCATGGCTGAGAACGCAATGAAAGCAAAGCTTTCTACCTGTCCCGAGCTGAGATTTTGTTTTCCCTTGCCTTGCACTATTTGGTCCCTGTATTTGTCCTTAGTCCCACAGCAGCGAAGACAAYGTCTGACCGGAGAGCCCAGCAGACTTTGAACCAGGGCCTTGTTCAGGATAAACAAGCAGAGACGCTCCTTCACACATGTGCATTATCATATATTCRATCTGTGCAGCTCTCTGGCACAGCAAAGTGCAGAGACTCATGCATGAGTTCAAAAAAACACTGGACGWATTAATGGAGAAGAAATCTATCAAGCACTAGCAAACACAGAGGTGCTGCCTTTGGCTTCCTAAGCTTCGTCTTTACTGGAACTGGCAGAATGTTAAAGAGAAGTACCTATATCCATTATGTCTAGAACTATATTCTATAGGCATGAACCGTGGGCCTCCATCAAAGACAGGACACGAACTGATTCTCAGTCTTGCACTGATGGCGGTGGAGGCTCAGAGACCAGAGAGGGAAATGGCCATGAAGTCGTCTGTGTGCTCTCCTTATATTAGCTGATGGCTTAGCAGCATCAGGATTGTATCTCAACCTGGCGGAGAAGCTTACGGATCATCTATAATCCATCCAGATGGACATTTTCTGAGCATTTTCAATACAAATATAATTCCTTGGTGGAGGCTCCACAAGAGCAGTTTCAGCCCAGAGCAAATTTATACAGCTGAGGTCTAAATCCTTGTGAAAAATACCGCCTTCTTATGGAAATCCAGYGACAGGGAAGGTTATGGTGCCAATTTGGCACCAGGGCCAAATAACAGGGAGCCTTATGAAAAAGGAAAAATGAGCAGGGGGTGAAAGGCAGGAGGAGGGGTAAAGCTTGGAATGGGGAAAGTTTCCAAGAAACCCACTCCTTCAGCCTATTGRGGTTTTAAAGTAATATATCTCTATATATGTCCCTGGCCCTTGTGCTTGGAGTRAATCCAGGAGAAGCAGAAAGAACTAATCAAACCTCAATAAGAGCTGTTAGTAGCGGAAAAAGTACCAGCGCAAAGGGGGAAATTAAAAGAGCAAACAGCAGATCTGAGAGGAAAAACACCAATGTTTGCTTCATCTTCTCAGCGCGAGAATGAAACAGCAGTTCAGTTAGCTGGCAGCTAGTGTCAGGACCGAGCCCTGTGGCTGCAGACCTGGATCAACACTCCACCTGCCTCAGCGTGATGGGCCGGGTGAGACCCATGCCTAGTTTCAGCCCTGTTCAGTGAAAGCACCTGCTTGCTATAGCTGGTCCAGACAGCAGCAAACCTTATCTAGCCTCGAGAGAGGGACAACTCAGCTTCTTCTGGACGTGAAGGAGAGCGCTGTCTGCAGCTTCCCACTTGCTTCCCTTGGGACTAGTTGGGATCTCCTCAGAAATGTAAGCAGATCTGGGAGCCCAGGTTGCCTCTGGGACACACAGAGCCATGGCCTGGTGAAGGCCACATCAAGAATCCTCCTTGCAYGTGTTTTTGGCACTAAAATAGCATGGATTGGGGATGAGCTCACTTCATATAGGTGTCTAAATACTATTGGGTTCCATGTGAATTAGGACCAGATGGCTTCAGAAACCTGGATCTTTGTGGCTAAGCTCTGAACATGAGTGTCCCACTCACTGGCTAGTGTAAATTTTGTTATCACATTATTAGTGCTMGTCCTGTTGTCTACTGGACTGACAATTCTTGTGCCTAATAAATGGTGAAAAAATAGCGTGTTCCCAGATGTTTCATCACACTTTCTCAGCTGGCAAACTGATCTCCCTTCTACCCATCCGTTTGCTCTGTGACACTACAGCTCACCTTCACATAGTCGTATTCACAGAGGTAAGATGACTCCAGGTCAAAATGCATGAAGTAGAGCTTGATTTTAAATCCATCTGGCACAGAAATATTCCATGTCATTTCTGAATCRCTGGGATAGGAATCCGGGAAGTTTGGGGACTGGATCTCTCCAAACATATCTGTCAGCTCAATGGTGTCTGCCACAGAGAGGAGAAAAGCACAGAAGGACCAAGCCAGAGGATACCTGGAAAGCACAAAGAGAGATCAAATGAAGCCCTTGCAATACCAAAGCCTACCAAGGTTTTCCAAGCAGATCCTGTAAGGTCTCGTGGTTGAGTTGCTAGAATCTGACTGTATGACTAGGCACCGGTCCTAGATGCAACATCAGGACAACATACGGGACTGGTTCCATCACATGCTGGATGGCATCCCCATCCAGCTCCCTGATGCCATGGTGTGGGGCAGAAGGTGTGGGATGGCTCCTTCCTTGTGATGAACAGAACGCCCAGGCTCATTGTGCAGGCCACCACACAGGGCTCACCAGGCATTGAAGCCTGGGGTCAAGGCTGAGGCTAGGACGTTTTTTGATGCAGGGCTCTGGGATGCAGCACAACTACCTCTCTCCTTCATACTCCAGAGATGGAAACTTGGAGGGGTCACAGACCTGRTGCAAGGTGATGGGTGGGAGAGAAGATGCTGTGCTGCATTCCCACGAGCAAACTCCATGCCAAGTTGCTGGGAGGCAGGTGGTCGGATGCCATGCAGCAGGGATGAGAAGAGCCTTGCAAAGGTGTCTAAAGTGATGCCAAAAGAACAGCAAGGCCTGCCCATCTATCTCCGGGCGCCCTCAGGACTTGAATGTTTCTAATGCTTTCTATGAACAGTTAGCCATGGGCTAATGGTGCTCTGATGGTCAAGTCTTCATTTAACGGAAGAATAAACATACGGACACTTAATAAGTCAATGATGCTTTCTTAATCAGTTTAATGAAAGCATAATGGTAGTAACAGCTAATTATTATTACTGTTTAGCTTCGTCATGCCAGATTGGGATTGCTGACTCTCACAGCACAGCTCTTCGCTACTGGGTAAGTATAACCTAGAATCTCCTCTCCTCTCCTCTCCTCTCCTCTCCTCTCCTCTCC